>JAGVSQ010000306.1:24806-44075 GCA_022683975.1 Rhyacophila evoluta
ATTTGCGTACGTATAATGATATGGCATTCTTTATTATTCATGTGAAATACTTATTTCTTATCACTGTGTCTTTTCGTCTGCGATATATATCTGTAATCAATCATATTATCGCCCATATTCACTTCCGATGGATTTGGTGAACATTTCACGTTATTTTGCAGTGTACATGTTATGCTTTATTTATCATTACGCGTGTCCGATTTGACAATTTCCACGCGAGTGATAAGCGATTTGTGACTTTTTACACGTGATTTCATAATTATATACAAAGTCATTCCATTCGGGGTTTTCCGAATTCTAGAAATTGATAAGAATTAACCAGTTTACGATATCGCATTTATTAATCATACAATAAAAACATCGATAACTCTTTATCAATCTATATATGTATTTTCAGCTTTTAAATATGTTCTATTAATAAAGCTTTCTTCTCTTTTTCCAGTGTTTACAAATTATATTGTTCAAGCTTTCAGAAATTCAATTATTGTTTAAATATTTTTTAATGCAATATACTATTTTTAATGTGAAAACCCATTATTGGTGAAAATGTATTTACTTCATATTTTTGTTCGCTGTATTATTCATATCGACTTTTTCGAAGTAAATAAAAATAAATCGTAGTTGCAAAACTAACAATCTAATAAGCAACACAACTCATCTATTTGAGAATTATTTTTAATTTGAGTTCTTTAAGTTGATTGATTCCTTACCTTAATATTTATCGACAGATCTAAATATCCTTTTGATTGACTGGTTATAGAAGTGTTTCACCTAGTCAATGCTACTTTAATTAATAACCTTAATCAAAGTAATGCCAGCGATAATCGACGACGAATAAATATTATAACGAAATCAAAGTACTCTTCGCAACGATTATATACATCGTCGTGTCCGTGACCACGTCTATAATTATATTCATAATTGATTATTCAATTTGGCTTGATAGTAAATACATGCATATACGATAGTAGAACAATTATCTATTCGGCTGTTAACATTACTGTAATAAGTACATTGTATATGACAATGATTTGATAGGACTATAAAACTTAAAGCGAAAAATGATCGAGGGAAAATTTAATGGAACACATGGATGAGAAACAATTCTGGACGTTGTGGTGTATTTTAAAATGTGAATCAATCACTATGTCTCTATGGGAAATTTTATCTTCCTATTAAATATGAACATATTAACAAAAATATCCATGCTCCAATGTTAGAAGTACCTATGACAGATATTGGTTATTTCAGTGATATCAAAAAGAACTTTCAAATGTTCCTCCCTGTAGTTTAAATGATATAAAATTAAAATATAAAAAATAAACTGCATTAAGCTTCTCAGGATGTGTATATATTGTATGATATAAATTGATATTACTACACATTTAAGATGTATATTATCGATGTGAAAGAAAAAAACACCTAAACTGAACAATCGATATAGGCACGTCTAGCAATAGACTATAAATATGAAAGCCTGATTGATATTATGAATTGAAAGATGTGGGGTGGCCGTCAAGAAATGAAATTAATAAAAAAACAAGTTTTTTTACATGTTTACGGTTATTAGTATTAATATGATTAATACATATGTGGATAATAATAATTATATTATACCACGTGATTGTGCTAATATTCCCGGGAGATTTTACATGGTTGGTGAGCTTTTCCTGTAATAAAGACATAGCTTCATGTCAAGTAACCTTATCCTGCTGAAATCATCTTTTTGCCATTCCCAAATTGTTCACTTTATAATAAATTATTACCTAAAGGATGATCGTTTAACGATGCGGTCTAGAAAAGTATCCGCATTAATTCAAATCAGGAGTCATTGAGTCACACCAAGTGATCCGTGTCATTCGTTCACCAGCTCGTGCCGCATTATCCTGTTCTAATGCGATCCAAAACAAAGGAAAAGGTCTTAATTTACGTCGGTTTTAGGTTCTTTTGTGTAGGTTTTTTGTTCTGTGAATGAATATTCTTTTCACAGGATATTTGTTCTTTGTCAGATGTTTTTTCCTTGTCCGTCTTAGATCTTGGTATTGAATAAATGTTTATTCAGTCGTATAATATGTAACCATAGCAACACATATTTTTTTTAAATTTAAAATTATGTGTATTTAAATTTTAAACACGCAAAATATGTTTACCTAAATTTATGTTATTTTGTGTTAAAATATCGTTAGATAAAGGCAACCATAATTCTTATGTGTGAGTTTTTCATAGAAATTAATAGTAAATATTCTTAATATATAATAACTTATTAGAGTTTTAGTTAGAGTATGTTAAATTATTGCCATTCTCTTGTTCTTCCGCTAAATTCTACACCGGACATTAGTGAGCATGATACCTTTGTAATATGATAAATAACCGAATTATCATGACTCGTTAGGGTATTTTTTGATCATTTTCGCTCCGAAAGTGGACCATATGGAACTATACAGTATGAAGATATCAGCTCATAATGTGAAACATATGGCTCTCCGCAATGTAAAAATTGCTAACAATCAGAGGAATGCGGGATCGTTTATCGCATCTGTCGTATTTTAAAAATGACTGGATGCCCATTGGGTTGAGCAATTATTTGACAAGCAATTTTCGTGAAGTATTTTCTGCCAAGACATGGATTTTTGCCTCGCTAGTTTTTTTATTGCCTTCCGAAACCGTCTTGTTGTTATATACCATTTTATTAATATCTAGTACTAAACCGATTTGATTTCATTTATCATACGTCGTGACCTAGTATTAGTAGAAGCTGCCGCTCCCTCACCATAGCCAATCAACAACATTAGTCTTATATAACGCTCACAATTATATGCAGAATTCCACTGAACTTCTGTATTTGATCGTTTGAATGCTAAACAAAAATATATTATTGTTCGTGATATATATATATATAAGTAGAATATTGTTGTATCAAAAAAATATAATATAAATGGCAGCAAAAGGGTTAAACTACAAGCCGAACACTTAAACACTAATTATCACGTGAATTAACATATTTTAAATGAGGATACTAATGTTTATTTTACAGCCATGAAATATTTGTATACAATTATCCTTATATAAGTTGATATTTTACAATATTCATGATTATAATTAATAATAAAAGAGAACAATAGCTTGGTAATTTTATCTAATATTGACTAGGTTCTTTCAAGATGCATCAAAGTGATTTTTAGTCGGACGCAATATTAATTTTTATTAAGTGTGAAATTGGTTGCATAGCAGTTTTACGTGAACATTATGATAATAATTGTTTATTGTACGCCACTGGTTGGTAATGCAATTATTGTATCCTGCTGCAGGCTTTAATAATCACTCTAATTTGTCTGAACTCGTTCGTATTTGGTAGAGATTCATTATATTGATAAAAGTTTATTATACATGTGTAATATAGTATTTAAGTGAAGTTTAGATTAGTCTAGTTTGATTATTTTGCATTTGAAATACGAAACGATCTTTTGTATATTATATTAAAATGGTTGTCACCTTGGTGTGCGTTTAATGAAATCGTTCGCTGAAGATCACAGGTTAGATCCCTGCTGATGGATATAGATAAAAATATTAAAAAAAACTACACTGGACTGGATCCCCAATGGCTCAAAATTGGCTGTGATTGTGGAAAATAATTTGTTATGTGTCGTTACATTGTGGAGATCGATATGCTCCTTATTCGAAGCGTATATAGTATTCTCTCTCCATCTATTTATGTTACCAAAATATTGAAACTTAATAAAAATAATCTAGAATGTCCAACAAGTGTCACCCTTTCATAATTTTGATTGTTTTTTCTTCTTTTTTTCCAGGCGGCTACGCATCGAGCGGCGGCCAGCAAGGTGGTACTCCCCCTCCGCCCTCGTTCCTGCAGCAATCATATGGTGCGCCGCCCCATCAGCACCAGCCGCCCCCCTCCTACCTACCGCACGACCACCACGACTACCAGCCGCTGGAGCCGCAGCAGCCACCTCACCACCAGCCCCCGCAACACCAGCCCTCGCAGCACCACGGCCACCCGCACCAGCAGATCGCTCAGCAGCAGCACCTGCACCATCACCCGCCGACGCCCGCGGGGGCCGCTTACTCCGAGAGTTCGCCTTCCTTTTATGACACTTCGCCACAGGCACTCGAGCACAAATATCAGCCGGCCAACTATGTCAAGCCGTACCCCAGAGGTGAGAATACCACCGAATAATATTTTACGAATTACTCATGTTAATATCAAAACTAAATCCTTACACTCAACATAACTTATTAATGTTAGTATTTGCCAATTTAAAATCAACAAGCACTTACCAGAGGGCTAGAGTATATTGCCATCTAACAATCATTATTTGTGACCCGACTAAAATAATATTTTTATCACAAAGAAAAGCTGTTTTAAGATTTGTTGCGTTTTAGAATAATGATAGAAATCTATAAATAGTGTACAAAAGTAATTTGATTAAATTTAAACATATTTGCTAACTGAATACTAACTTCTAAACATCTTTTATATGTTACTTTGTTACAGGCTTTTTTTTATTAATAAATTATAGATGTCACTGTATTCGGTTACTATTATAATAATTATAAATAAATTATAATAAAAATAAAATATGTATTAATTAATACTTGAATTTTACAAGAAATCGAATTATTCTATCTAAGAATCTTTATCTCAAATCCGGTATTTCTCATTGAATGCATAATTTAAAAATTCCAAAATTTATATAATCAAATTTTTACATACTTTTCACTGTAAATTTGTTATTTAACAATACACTAATTCTTAGTAAATTATAAGGTAACTCTGAATTTCTAAAATCATCATCTGAAAAATGTCAATTTGGAAGTATTTTGTATACATTACATATATTTTTATGTTTCCAAATAAATATAAAACACTGAGTAGACTATAATCCTAATGACTTTTAAATGTCAGATTGGTGTTTTATTAATTGCCTTCACATATTTATTGTCTAAGAAAGAGAATACAGAATGGAATTTGAATATCTAATTAATTTTATCCAGTCTCGACTCCAATGCCCTTTTGTATGCAAAACATTACATACATTTTTTATTTATAGACTTTTACAGGGCACATTGATCAATATATCGTTATACAGTGATGCAGTTTTATTCTCAATTCATTCATTTAAAATAAAGGTTTTTATTTTAGATAAACATTTGCATGCGTTAAAGTTGTAATCACTTAATTCGTAAAAGCGATGTAGTATTTTTTATAATGAATAAATTTAATGTACATGTAATTTCAGAACCTTCCATAGTTTCCTTCTCCCATATAGAATTCCATGTTCAATAAGTTTTTGAGTTGTAACATTATTGCAATCGATCAGTAAAATTAATTTAACCAAGCCCAAATTTTGTTGTTTATCCTATTGAAATGTATAATTGGCTAGTCCTTTGATTTGTGCCATATTCTGTATGAAGTTAATATGGAAAAAAAATATATTACATGCTAGCAACATCATATTCAAAAGATCTCTGTGATGCTAAATGGAGTTGTTAAGTCGTCTTATCATATTGTAAAATTGTATAGGATTAATTATTTTAAACTTTTTGAACATTCATATATTTACTTTTCTTATTATTTGACAATAATATGAAACAGCTGTTGCTATGAGTATATGAAATAAAATATTTTCAATCGATTTAATGTTATAGTTCTCTAAAATGTATCTATTTAATACAATCAAAGATATTCCTCACAACAACAAATAACTCGTATATCAATGAAATATAATTGTGTATTTATAAGCATAGGATTTTTTTTTATTCTTAATATATAATGAAATCGAAATTACAAAAATTGTAAACAAAATATAATTTTGAGGAAACCAAACGCAATTTAGAAGCCAACGAGTAGAGGGCAGAGCCTAGCTCTCAGTATGATTCAAATTCGTGATATTTGTTGAATAATTTATTGGCGACATCGAATATTTTTTATGCAGAACACAAAACAAAATTACTCATGACAAATTACCAATATTGTATTTTTCCTGCGATTTTTGTCAAGCTGTGTACGATATTAGTTATAGTTTTTTTTCCCTAATGACAAATAAATGCTATTTGTTAGTTATTTATTTGTCATCGCCTCACAATGTTATTGAAACATTTCCAGCTCGCATGCCGAATTTCAACGTAGACACAGAAGTGTAATTTGACTTTTATGATTCCGAATATAATTTAATATTCCTCGCGTTGTTAGCGGTTTCATTTTTAGACAGAATGTGTCGTTTGGCTTGTAAAATAATATAAATTTGGCAGACGTCGGCCGTTTCGATATTTAATATTCCCATAAAACAGAAGCCATTAGTGTGAAATATATTTGTTTATTTTTAGCTACGTATACATTTGTCTCTGGCACACTGAGACTTATTATTGAAATACTGAAACTCTACTCTAAATTGATTATTATCTTTAAAAATGTCACTCAAAGTGTTAATCTAAAATAAAACTTTTATGCTCTTAATTATTTCTTTAGTCACACTGACTCCGCATGTAAAGTTTAGCTACGATTGTCTATTGCCCACCAATCTTTTCGTTTTCTTCAATATCATGCATGTATCTTTTAATTTTGCAAAAGACATCCCGTGAATATTACCCGATAGTCTTCTCAAACGCTGGATAGACAGCGACATCTTTAATAAAAGTAAAAAAAACTCCTAAGATTTATCAAGTAAATTAAATACACTCATTTACATAGGAGTAGAATAGAGTTTATTATCATAAAATGATTGTTACATAGTAAACCAAAGACCTAAAACGATGTTAATGTTTTTCATTATAATTGTTATAACACAAGAACTTATCAGCAACATTATTGGTATATTAGGTTAGGTTGATTTATTTGGGATATGAAAAAAAATTATTATCTTTTATTCACAGTAATTTTGTTCCAACTACTGCTTGTCACAATATATTTCAACTTTTCTTTTATGATTAACTATGAAAAGTTTTGGCTTTTGAAAACAGATGGCAATTTTCTAACTAATTCAGAAAATTCCACATTAATAATCAAATTCAATTCCTGTCACATATTATACACGGAAATATTTTTATTGAAATTTTCATCTAGTTATCAAAATAATTGTATAATAAATTAAATTTTTTGTACATGTTATTTTGTGGAAAGTCATATTGTAATAAAACGTAGTTCTTGTATATTTTATTGTATGAATTATAATCCTGAGTATTTATTTAACCGTTGTAACTCAAACTCACTTTTCAATATTGTGATCATTGTTGTTTTTAGCACGGTATCACCACGACGGCTACAGCAACGACGGAGGCTACGGCTCACCATACGATGCGTTCCAAGGAACGACTGGCGGAGGAGGTGCCGGAGCGGATGTTTGGGGTCCACCTCCAGATCTTCAGCATGCCGCTGCCTTTCTTACTCCCGACAAGCTGCCGGCTGGGTATCCCCCTGCAGGACCATGCTTCACAGGTAAATAATTACATAGATATGGATATTTAAAAAAACACTTCGCACAATAAATCTGCTTGAAATACATACATGGCAATACTATCATGAAGAGGTAGAACAGTGAATCTCTTGATTTTTTGTCAGTCTCCACTAATAATTTCAGGGTCAGATACATATATTATATTTTATTCCAGGTTCAGGTCCAATCCAGTTGTGGCAATTCCTGTTGGAACTCCTCACCGACAAATCGTGTCAAGGATTTATCTCTTGGACAGGTGATGGTTGGGAATTCAAACTCACCGACCCAGATGAGGTACATTATTCAAAATATTTTTTTTATATACATTTATTTAACAAAGAAATTTAAATCCATAAGTACATGTTTTCATACTTTAATATGTATTATATTTACTTTAAATATAATACATTTTATATCTATGTGATACATACACGCTACTGCTATTAACTAAAAATGCGACATTGTATTTCCATGCTATATGCTCGTAATAATTGAGTGATAAAAGTGATAAAATATTTTTCTTAACATTTATACCATTTTAATGGGAAATTGAAAGTAAATAAATTTGTCATAAATACTCATGTATGCAATATTATTAATTTATGCAGGAAGATAATTATTATGTGAGTATTGTAATAAAAATGTTCTCTGTTGTTGCAGGTTGCACGTCGCTGGGGCATTCGCAAGAATAAACCCAAGATGAACTACGAAAAGCTATCGCGAGGTCTTCGCTACTATTATGACAAAAATATTATTCACAAAACTGCCGGAAAACGATACGTTTACCGCTTTGTATGTGATTTGCAAAATCTTCTCGGGTAAGTTTCTTTATTACAGCTATTTTTACAATGTTAAATTATATTCATATTTATATTTTTGGTCACCCAAAATTTATGTACTTGTAAATTATTGAGAATCATATTTGCAAGTAACCAGAATTCAAAATTATATAAAATATGTTTCTTTCCACATTGATCGATGTTTATGGCCTCGGTTTCTTATATCTTAAAACTATATTTACCCCAGCAAATAATTACCTAGTAGCAATAATGTATATTCTAATGCATGTTAACCATGGTCTCAATTATTGAGATGGCTTAGCAAACATAAAAGCGCTGAAAGTGCAATTAAATAATCTTGTGATATCTTAGTCACACTGAATGCATTACCTAAAGATTCTATGTTTTATTTAGATAGGATTTCTCATTCACCTTAATTTAAAGTTTAAAGTTAATTTTGTTGTTTTATTTAGAATCTGTTTTAATGTTGATTTTCTCCCTTTTTATAGCTATTCGCCTGAGGAGCTGCATGCGATGGTGGACCTCAAATTGGAGAAGAAAGACGACGACTGAAGACCATGAAACGAAACAAGTAACAAACAGAAATTGGAAGAGGAACTGTTATTAGTTATAATAAAGTTAATGTTAGCGAAGCAAATGGAACCAGTCGATGGATTGAAACATTTCACTGTTTTGTTGGCCTGATGCTAATCAATACAAAAGAATATGTGCATATAAGAAAGACCTATTATTAAAATCCTAATTTATTTTTTTATAAAGAACTTCATAAAAAAATCATATAATTATTTAAGATTTTCATTCATGAGCTGTTTTTAAAATAAATTTTACATATCGATTTTTTTCTACTATCATTAATTACGTTTTAAAATATTGAAAATATCCTGTTCATATTATAAATAAATAATTTTTAACTCTCATGTCACAGTGTGCTATGTCCACTCTCTTTAAAAATATATTTTACATAACATGTCTCTTAGGTGCTGTGATAAATATGTTCTTTAATATTGTTAATATAAATACATTAATTACTGCATGTTTAATGAGTATGAAGATGTTAATTCGAAAATATTAATAAAAAATTTAACATTGATTGAATTCTCAAAAATTCTTTGTATCGTTCCACAGACAAAATCTTTATGTATCGTTTTATGTTAAAATATACTCCAGTGTTTTAGTTTAACATTATTTTTTAAGTCTTCTTCACGGCAATGTTATTTTAGTGATAATTATTATTGTTCTATTACAAGTACTCTTAAGTACCACAGGTGCCTTGATGTTTTTCACTAGATATGTCTTTTTACATGTTTTAAGTAAATGTAAAGTTTTTTTACAGCATTGATTTAAGTGCGTCTCACTCCAATTTTACATAACAGGCATTTTTTAAATTGTGTCCTCTTTCAGTATTCAATTAATTTTCATTCAAGAATTAGTTAATGTAATAAAAAAAAACTCAGTTTTTATCATTTCTTACAATTATACAAATGTATCACTCCCATGTTTTTATTTTTTTTTTATTTATACATCGACATATTTTTTCATATCTATATAAATGAACTAAATATTTGTATCTGGTTATTTTTATATTGATTATGAGTTATTTCTATTTTAAATTAGCCTTTACCACACACACATTGTCTCATGAATTTATTTATGTAATTAATTATTAATAATTATCCTATTGATTTGAACGCTGTTTTAAAAAAAATAATGTAATTAGCACATTTGTATCTTGTACTGCACTTAATTTTATTGTATAAATCACATATTCTTAAAAATTTTGGGCCAACAGCAGTTATCGGTTGACATTCTGTTGATTTTGTATATAAGTAGTTACATATATAACTATAATAGGCATAGAATAAGATGTTAATGTTTAACTACTTAAGCGGTGAGGAAATGAATCAAATGAATGACGATCATATGAGTATGAATGAGATAAAAGATTCCAATAACATTTTTATTGACTTTAAGGTGCACGTTCATGAAAAAAAATCAGTGAAAAATCCGCAAAAATACATTTTTTTACAGTATATAAAATCATACCACCAATTCAGGTTAATTGGTGTAATTAATCAATTATTTTCTTATTAATAATTAAATATTTATTTAATTGTTATATAATAAATAATAAAAAAAAATAGAGCACTGTAGTTTGACAGATGAACAATGTTTATATTAATTTTTGCAAGTGACGTTTACAATCAAACAGGGGTGCAATATTTTTTTCAAATAATTGTGCTTTCTCTATTATGCAATTCTTGGTGTGGTTCAGGATTTGTGTATCTCTACAAAATTATATTGAAATAGTTTATGACCAAAGTTTTATTCTTAAAAAAAATGTTTTAAAATTCTTTACAATGTATTAGTGCAATCGTTCATTTGGATTAATATTTGAAATGCATTAAAATTACATATGTTTTTTTTTATTTGAGATTAGTGTTTCCTAAATACAGTCGATATAAATTACAATTAGATGTGAGATAGTGAAATATTTTTTTTAAACCCTCATTTTTTTTACAATGGGGGGATAAATTGAAGTCTTTCCCATCGCGAAAGTAAATGATCTCGTTTTAGGGGATTTTATTACAGATTATGAATTTCTGTTTTGACATTATGTGATTAAATTTATTTAGGTTAGATGAATAAACTATTTGTAATTTCTTTTTTATTTGACACATTTAATTATTGATTGATTTGAAATGAAAGACGGGCCGCATCGCTTCTAGAGGAATTTGTTGAATCTTTTGAGATAGGACAGTATTGTTTTTCCGGGCCGAACATTACAATGTATGTATTGATAATGATGTTGAAATAAAAAATATATATATTTATGAAAAATTATACAGTTTTTTCCTTTTACATGTCCAAACTTTATTCATGTCACTGACCTATTGTATTAAAAAATAACTAGTTGTAATACTAACGAAACAGTTTTATAATCATTATAGTCACAACATTATAGGAGAGCCGTGATCCCCTATCCAATTAAAACAATTCTTTCCCTATATGGAGCTTTCTAGTTTTTTTTAGCTCGCGTAATATATGCAATACATTCATTTGAATTTTATTCCATCTGTGTTTTCTCTAGAGTTTGGTATGCCTCCCTAAAAAGAAATCATTAGTTTGTCCATCTCTTGAAGGTCTCTCTCATGTAAGCCCAGGTTGAGATTAGCTGCTATAGTTAACGTGATCCATTGATCTTAGTCATTATTATCATGTAAAATTATTGAAAAACTTCTTTCTTTAAGTAGCCGTTCTTCGCAATTGTCTCATGCATTTATACATCTCTGCATTTTTATTGCCGTCCGCTCAAATTTGTCAAGCTAGTCAATAAGTTAAGTGCCAACTGGTTTTTTGGTAAAATATAGACCTTGTGTTTATGATTAGTTGACCACTAGTCTTTGTAAAAATAATCATTTAAGATAAATCGTCATTGTGTATCATTTGCTGCATGCACCTTGGAGTATGAATGGTAATGAATATATCATATTTGCCGCCGAATGTTACTTGTGACTCGTTCTGAATCGTAGGTTTACGGTTATGATATCATAGCTGCAAAAAAGTTACTCTTTTTGTCATGGTGTATTATAGAATAAAAAACAAAAAGTTGACTTCCAATTCTCGTTAAAATATTATAGGGTAAATAATCTCTGTGGAGGTCTATATGCCATAAGTTTGAGAAAAATGGTAATTTATATTTACCTGATGTATGATTAATTATATATGCCTAAGAGCAGTGACTCTCAATCTTATTTGATTTGCGTACCAAGTAATTTTTTTTCATAATATCAATATTTAAAACTTTTTGAAAAAATAATTGGATATACGCTTTATGCATTCATGTACTATGCTTATCTACATCTACTATAATTGAATTATCTTTCGCATGCCTACCTCCTAGCCATCAGTGACGCTTTTTAGCGCTTGAGAGAGGGGTCTCTGGGGTTCCTGGGGAGGAACAATTCAATTATGAGGCCTCTAGGCTCCAGGCGCAATTTTTTTTAAGTCTCATTCTTAGTATTTCTAAGTCGTTCGAAAGCTGTTACTTCGCACGCCTAGTGCTAGATATTTGGCTTGGAATCAAAGGTTGCTCCAGCTATTCCTATTCGAATAGCGAGTTCACTTACGAACTGCAATGAGCCATCTTCCGTAATGTGTACCCTTAAGTATCTAAAACTATCAACACTTTCGACACCATATTTAGCAAACATTTAATATAAGTAATAAAATTCAAAAAACTTTTCTGTTTTTTAAACTGAAACTATTGATATATTCAACTGCCTTTGGCGATTACCTAAGAAGAAGGCTTTTTTGGCAGCCTTTAGATAATATTTTTGTGAATCTAATCCGCATATCACTCAACATTACCAAAATGTTACTCAACCCTTTTTGACTTGAAGTACTCGATATATAAGAAGACTTACATTAATAAAACAAATTTTAAAATTTAAATATATATTACAAATAATAATAAGAGATAAAATACATTGAGATATGTGGGTTATAATATTATGATCAATTTATAACTTAATATAATAAGCATCGATTTCTAAAAATAATATCCTTTCACAATCATGATTATATTGTATTTAAAAAGAATTTCTTCCACATATTTAATCTTATCAGATAAAACATTCACATAAATTTATGTAACATGAAAATATAGAAATAGTTATCCAAAAATCATTTTTGCACTCAACACGTTATTTCTAATATGAGTTTCATTTTGTTCTCTGCTTCAATTTTAGCCACACACCACCTTCGGCGACCATGAGAACTGCTTTCTTGTCGAATACCATCGGGATGCTGGTCCTCTCGCATACAGACAGTTTGTACTTCGAAAGAATGGATACCAATCCCAATTTAGTCTGCACCAAGCCAAATCTACTTCCTGAAAATAAAAATACACAAATATGTATCACAGATGCTTCCTTCTGACATTGTAAATTGGATGTGACACTTTATCAAATTTGACAGTTACTGAAGTCAACTAGCATAATTTCACATAAAGAACATTTCTATGAAATAATTTTACAATATTGTAAGATTTTGTAATTTTTTAAGTAGATTTTATATATGGAAAATCTACTTAAAAAATTACAAAATCTTCAGACAAAAAGAATAACATGTCTTCAAAGGTTAAGGACTGAACCATCAGAATACACTTGCTTACCTATGCAAATTCTTGGACCTTCTCCAAAAGGTAAATGTGTGAAATGGTGTCTTGTAGCTTTGTTTTCTGGCGAAAATCTTTCTGGATCAAACTTATTCGGCTCAGGGAAAAATTCTGGGTCTCTCTGAATTCCCAAAATTGGCACCATGACAGGAGTGTCCTTTTCGATGGTGATGTCTGTTCCAGGGATTACGTATTTCTTTGTACACACTCGGAACAATATAGGGAGCGGAGGATATTTTCTCAAAGTTTCTAAAAATAACAAATATTAAAATAATTATTGTTAATATCCTGCCGTTATTCGAGCAGTATTCATTAGTGGCGTAGCTACGGTCACGTAGCTACAAATTCAGCGACCTGGGGCAAATAAAATTGATGCACTATTGAGTGAGACCTAGAAAAAACGAGAAACTATAATTTTCGGAAGGAAGTTAAAATTTTAAATTTTGTGTTCACGTCACGTATTTTTTGTCTGTCCATAAGAATCAGTGTTAGTAAATGAAAACGATCGCGGAAAAAATAATAATTCATTAGTGGACTTATATGAAACAAATGTAGTGTTTTATTATTTATTTTAGTGTTAAAATAATCAAATATTTGTAAAAATCATTGAAAATTCTCTCGAAGACTTCCTAGGTTACCTAGGCAACGAACTTTTTTATTTAACAGATGTGTCAATCGTTTCTTTCGATTCAAAATAAATTTTAGTATAGTAAATTATAGTGCTACATGTTTTTTGTCCTTAAAAAAATATTAATTTTATCAAGAAAATACATAATCAAAATGAGTGATTTTGTGATTGTTTGAGAGTTGTGTTGTTCAGACGTGTTCATTAACTTAGTTGTATGCGTCAAGAGGCTTTCTATGAGATGAATTTATTAATGAAGTAATTTTTAATTTATATTTGTATTTCACTTCTTTGAGTGTTTTTCCTATTTATATATATTGACAATTTATAAATTCTCTGACTACAGGGAATTTATAGTAATTCACGCAATTCACGGAATGAAAATACAATGAAATTCAACAACTTTTAAATTAATGTGAACTTAAGGTTTAAATGTAAATTTTAAGTATTTATCTACTATTTTTTGTCAGTTGTTGGCCGAAATAAACCTTTTATAAGTTTTCAGCTGGCTTAAATAAAAAATATTATAACACTATAATACCCTCAATAACTTTGTGGAGGTATGTCATCTCTCCTAGACCATCATATGTGATCTTGTTATCATGTCTTGCGAGTACTTCGTTGATTTCGTCTATCAGTTTTTCCTGGATATCAGGGTTAAGGGAGAGCTCGTACATCGCAAAACTAGCAGTTGATGAGGACGTTTCGAATCCAGCAGCGAAGAAGACGAAGACCTGTGCGGCAACTTGCATTGTTGTCAGCCCTGTTCCATCGTTGACAGTTTCTTCTTCGGTTTCTGAGAACAATGGAAAATCTAACGTTACTGTTATTCGAATGGAATGTTATAAAGGATTCCGGATCGCTGAAAAGCTCCTGAACGTTATTCGCAGGAAATGTTTAATAAGCCTGAAGAACTTACAAAATACAAGAAAGAACCAATGTTACCTGAAGTTTTCTCATCGATAGAATCACCATTCTTCAGCTTAATCAACAGTTGAAAAAAATCGTTTCGCTCTATATTATTTTCTTCTCGATATTTCATTGTATCTTTAACTGTATTGTAAAAAAACTCGATCACATCATCTCCTATCGTACTTTTTCTATATAACTTTTCAATCTCTGGTATTAAAAACACAGCCATTCGCATTATTTTAGCAAATGTGGACACATGAAATATTTTCTTTCCCATATTCCTGAACTCTGCATCAGGATTTATGAAGCTGTTACAATTTATACCGAAGGCGCAAGACCCGATTACGTCCGTGTTTAGTTTCGCCATGATTTCTTTCACATCAACCATTTCATCTTTTGTTCCGTGGTCACCTAAATACTTTGTCATTTCCACTGCACATTGAGCCACCACATCGAACATTCCTTTCATTCTACTTGTTGTGAATGTTGGAGTAAGTTTGCTTCTGATATTCTTCCACTTTTCTCCAGTGAGAATGAACAGATGCCCCGACAGTGGTTTGTTTTTTTCACTTAGTGGAAGATTTCGATCAGAAAAATGTGCAAAGTCTTTCACCAGAATCGTTCTAATGAGGTCAAGATTGTTTACGATAATCGTCGGACGGTGAACCATAAACACACCAGTGACTGGTTGATCTTTAGTTTCTCGGTATATATCAATGAATGTTTCATAAATGGACTTATTTCCAGTAAAAACATCTTTTAAATTACCAAAGATAAATGTCGGTTGTGGTCCTTTTACACCCCGTTTTGTCCAATAATTAAAACGACGCCGGAATAGCAAGTATAATGTACCGACAAACACAAATGAATATAAAAAAATATTCCAAAAATAATTGAACACTGCCATTTTAAAATACTTTTTAAATTCACAATATGAATTAAAACTTATTTGGAAATCAGTCTGAATTTTATTATATTATTATTTTTTAATTACTGTACGATTTTAATTTATAATTAAAATTATTTTACACTTAATGAACTTTTACGGATTTTTTTTAACTTTTACAATCCAAATTTGCATATTTCAATCAAAATATTGATTAACTATCAAATATAAACGTTTACAGCTTATTTTATTGATAAGATTCAGCACAAAAGATTGCAGCACGACATTTTAAATTTAAAAAAAGCACATTTGTTACATACTAGTTTATTTTAATTGTACAAGCAGTTGTTTTATTTACCACGCGGTCGACACTTATTCACATTATCTCGGAAGAGCTTTCGAAGATATTTCTACAATAATAATAACGAAAATACACGTGTGTGTCTGTCTGTCACAAGAAGTGATTACTTTCCGTATATTTCAAGTATTGTCGTTTCATAAAGTTAGTGTTCTATTATATAATTTGAACAAAAAAAATTGCTTTCGCGGAATATATATCACTTCGGTTGAACGATACAATAGGCTCCAGTGGTTTTTTCACTTGAATTGACAGATGAAAACACTATTAGAAAGAGCGACATTGATATTGAAAATAAATCTCATTTATCATCTTAAGTATATATACAATCTACTGATTATTCATTTCATTATAGATTTGACACGTCATTGTGTTTAGTATTTAAAGTAAGTAACCATTACTAGAATTAGTATTATCAGTTTTAAATGATCAGCACTAAGATATAAATCGTTTTTCAATTTTAGTTACTAAATTCTGCATAAGATTCTTCTTAGAATTATAAACTCTTTCGCCGCTGGACGAGTTTATCGCGAAATGAGCAAGTGAGCAAGTTGCTGTGACGAAAACGTGTTGTCGGTCTGCCGCAGTGGCATCTATCGTAGCCTCGGCCTAAGAACATTCATGGACCATTAAGGAAAAATACCAATTTGATTTTAGAATATTATGATCCTTTGATTCCGTATTCTATAGCATAATTGGCCCCTGAGTTGTGCGTGAAACAACTGGGTCTTTGGGTTTTGCTTCTGTTGTAGCCTATCTTGATTAATATAAAATAAAGATGCTGAGGGGGAAACATTACATAGAATTAGCAAAGTACGCCTTAATTAAAAACGATTCTCTGATTTCTATGGATTTAGATGCTAATATTATTGTTAAACTGTCATTATTTTCTTGCATCAACAGTAATTGTTTGTAACTTTAAAAGTTCAAACTTGTATTTCAGTAACAATCGATTATTATAATATTTCACTTAATATGTATTACATATTTGTCTCTCCGGTAGCGTAAATGGTAGCGCACGCGCCTAGCAATCCAGGGAATGCGGGTTCGATTCCCCATCTGTCGGTTTTTTAAATTGCAAAAATGCAGTACTGGGATGCCCATTGGGTTGATTAATTGTCTGACAAACAATTCGCATGAAAAATAATCTGTCAAGACTTCTTCATATCGCGAAGATCCATATACACCCGCTTTCAGAGTGGATATCTTCACACTGTGCAGGTTCATATGCTCTACGTTGGAAGCGAACATGGTATTTATAATATATATACATGTATTATTAATTGTATATTTCTACTGTTAAAGTATAATAAAAATTGTATACCTATGAGTAATTATTATTATAATTACCATGTACCTATTTATTGAATTAGAAATCAACTTTGACGTTTTGTTTTAGTTATAATTTTACATGGTTGAACAAGGAGCCAATAATTTTAAAAGTATCATTGAAAAATATCGAAGAAAAAAAATATATCTTTTTTAATGTATTTGGAGTTATTGTTAATACTAATTATCATATTGTACAATTTATTTCGAATGAAAAAAAACATCGCAGTGTGTATCGGTTTTTTTTTATTGGTTACGTCGACATCGACCTTCGTCTAATCGATCACATCTGATAAATACAATCGGTAGGAATTATTTATCAGCTACAATATCAAAATATTTCTGACAACATTTTAGAATGTAAACAATTTGTTATCAATTAAATCGGTACATTATCAAAGATTGTTTCACAGATACGTGAAATAACTTGATACCAAATTTAAGATTTATCAGGGCTATCCAATAAATTGCTGGCTAAGCCGCTAGATCACGAAGCAACTTATGAATATATCAGTTTTTACAACAATTTATGATTTCATAAATTTTATCATATTATTCTCTTGAATATATGATTTAGTATATTGACGTTTTATTTATTTATTATTTTATATTAATATTAAATATGATTTGTTTTTGTCCAAATCAAATTAAGTACATACTCGATAAAGTAAATTGTTTAAATTAGCATTTTTAGAACAAAGAAGTCGGTATGTTAAAAGGTATTAAATTGACGACATTATTAAATCGTATAATTTTAGGATTCTCTTAAAATGATGTGAAAAATAGTTAATCTCATTATACGGAGTAGTTCATCATTAGTTACTTATAAATTAATAATATAAGTATTAAAGTTGCTTAAACATATCGATGAAAAACTTATCAACGTAATATGTTATACTAATATTATAAAAATGTAACTACATTACTTACTTATTCACAGTTATGTTATTGGTCACAGATAAAAGATTATGCAAGCCATAATAATTTAAATATACATATTATTGATAAGCTCCGTAAGTGTGGAGAGATCACAAAAATATGTAAAAACTGCCACTTCAGAAGTATCATAATATGTGGATTTTCACATCCTGGAGACTTTTTCGACAGATTTTAAACTAAAATACTTATAAAGATTAGTTATTGAACGAAAAGAGGTAAAGGATAGCCAAATTATTTGCTAAGTATATAATAAAATAAAAAATGACATAATTGCTTCCCAGTTAATTAAAAAATAAAGTTGACCACAATCTTGAACATTTTGGCCACACCTGATTTACTATTACGTATTATAATTTACTTACGTATTATGTACGCATATGGCATTTTTATTATCCTTGTGAAATACTTATTTTTATTCCTGTGATATGTATCTGTAATCAATCATATTATCTTTCATCTTCACTTCCGGTGGATTTGGTGAACGTTTCACGTTATTTTGTAGTGTATATGTCGTGCTTCACTTATTATTTTGCGTGTCCGATTCGACAATTTCCACGCGGATCATGAGCGATTGGTGATTATTTACACATGATTTCATAATTATATGCAAAGTCACTGCAGGCAGGGTTTTCCAAATTCTAAAAATTGATAACGATAAACCAGTATACTATAATCTATATCACATTTATTAATAGAACATATTTAAAAGCTTAATGTATAAATATTTATTGATAACGAATAAATATTTTTATATTATGATTAATAAAGCTTTCAATTTATGTTTCAATATTTA
>JAGVSQ010000307.1:0-44074 GCA_022683975.1 Rhyacophila evoluta
TGTTCTCGATTTCTTAGGTAGTTATCAGGGGCATACAGACCAATATTAGTCAGAGCGGCAGAGTTATCAATAAGACCACGCATAAGTCGAAAAAAATGCACCACCAAATGTTCCGCATCATTGTATCTTGACTTAACATAAAAATTCAACTATGCAAGTAACCAACCGCACAATTTTTATACCAGCAATAGATATTATGTTAAAATACTCGAACCACATTCAAATTCATTATGCGTTATCCATAATTTATTGATTCGAAATTTTGTGTTAAAAAATATAAGTGAACTGTTTTCTTTTTTTATTTGGCTTTTTAATACTATTAAACGGCTTCAAATGAACTGTGAAAAGTTGACAAGTTATTGATTGCAATAAGCTTTGGTAAATTATGGGATGAGAATTCATTAAGTACGGGGAAAACTCTTAAGCTACGTGTATCCTATTTTACTTACATCAATATGTATTCGTTAAAATAATCAATTAAAGTTGTATCCATTTTTGGTTCATTGATAAGAGAATCGTATACTGGAAATCTTAAAAGATAATAACGTCAGATTATTAATAAAAAAAACTATACAGCTACTAAGTTGTATATTTGAAAATGAGAACGTCATTAAATTTAAATTTGTACACAAACGTATTTTTAAATACTAGTTGCGTATAATTGGTTATGGATATAGAACACCCAAAAAAAGTTTCTTGCGTGAAAAATTTTGTTTATATAGTTTCTCATGGCTGTCGGATATTATCTGAATATAAATATGTTTTTTTTTACGGCTACACTGCTCAAACTCGTTACATTTCTTATCAAATCTTATTTTAGTTGTCAGGCGAACACTGTAAAATTTTAACAAGCTATTAAAGATAAAACAAAATTATATTATATTTAATTTAAAATTGAAAATGCTGTTTCAATCTAATGTTATTGGGGGACGAAGAAAACATATTTCCAGTGATGACTTTTTTTATGAATCTACTTTAGCAGAGTGACAAAATCTCTTTCTACAAAATACCGTAAGCTTTTATTCTTGACGTCTAGCATTTTCTAGTTAGTTTTGTTTCTGTCTCACATGAAATATGTATTTCTTCTGTGGCGCATAGAAGTGAGAAAATGTTAAGGATTTATAACTAGTTTTTTTTTGTTGAACTTTTAAATTACACGGAGCTCTGTTCGTTATATCGAAATACAAATTATTTTTAAGCTCTTTTTACTTAACAATAATCTAACATGAAAAGAGGTGTATATTCTTTTTGAATATAAGCGTTTACTAACAAATCTTGCCAAGTTTTAAATTATTGTACGTGAAGAAGCGTGTATAAACAAACACGACGATCGTAGAAATTGTTTGTAGCGTGTAATACGGGACTTATTTTTATGGAAAATATGATTTTTTAATTTGTAGTTATATCAATTTTTTACTGAGCAAATATTTAGAAATATAACTAAACTGAAAATTTTAATGTATTGTAGTAATTAATTGTAAATACAGTAAGCGTGACTTTTGATGCTGACTTTATTATGGTATCCGTACAACTACAGTCCATCTGCAGTTCGGGGACTGTTAATCCAAGATTAGAAATGAGAAAGGCAACACATGAGCATGGCATGTAACATGAGCTTATCGATCAGACTGTCAGTGCATAACTGTCAACAGGGACTGACCAATATGTTACATGTCTCAATATTAATCATTGTCATGGATTAGTAGTCCCCGTAATGCAAGCGAGCTGTAGGTATATGCCTACCATTACGATTTATAATTACTACATACTTATTTTACTTTGTGTTTTCAAGGTAAACATCATTTTGAAAAAGGCCAATCGACAAAAAAATATGTTGATATCAATAAAAAATAGATTATTATCCTTTAAGAATATTTACCTTCATTATAATTTTGTAAATGTTTTTGGCAACACAGGAAAGATGGTCTCAAATAGAATTTATTTGGTCTATTTCAGCGGACGCTTTTAAACCCAGGACCACTTAACTCAAAATGTTGAATTCTGTTTTATAGCCATTGTAATATTTGCCACTGCTGTGGAAAATTAACATACGTATTATTGGCTACAAAGATATCGCACCACACATATTTTATTGTATCTAAATTAAAATGAAACTGTGTCTTTAATATCATGAACTTTTATAACACAAAATTCTCAGCATTTTTGTCTTAGTAACACGATTTAATATCAGAATTTATAAAAAAAGTTTAATAAAAATAACGATTACAAACAGTAAACAGTTTTCTAGACGGAACACCAAAGTATTTTAGCCGTGTCACCGGTTAGCGACCGCTGGTCTATATCATCTGCTTATTATTATATCTATAAACGTAAACATTTATCAAAAAACTGTCAGTATCTAAAATGAAAACGTGATTTCTTAATAACTTATTTGACCCTATAATTACACATAAATTAACCATGTCTTATATAATATGTCATCGTATTTAGGTTTTCATACAATTTTTTGTTATTTTGTGTAAGAGTATTTCAATGTAAAGTGTTATTTAAACATTCAATATATTTCTTCAAAGAACCCTTGTTTGATATGTAGTTTATTTAGGCAAAGACAAATTTATATAACTAAAATATAAACGAAGAGCATTGTATATAAATAATACCTTACAAAGCTACGTATTTTAAAGTTTTGGATTGAAGCAAAATATGTAAAATACAATAAGCATATGATATCGTCTGAACAACGAAAAGTGTTCTAGTTCTAGTCTTTGATTTTTGTTCTTTTTCTCACAAAGTTTCCTTCCTTTGTAGTAAAGTCATGTTATGTGGAAAAATCTACAAGATATTTGTGATATGATTCACAAGTGATGCTGTTCTTAAATCTTTTTACAGTATACAAATGTCCTGAAACTATTCATGTAGTAGTAAATTTTATTAATTTGTTAATATTTATTACCCGTAGTGTGGTTAATATAAATAAATAAGCATCATTAGGAAAGGATAATTTACCATTTATACTTTTGCATATTTAATAAATATCAGTTGCCTTTATGTTATTAATTTAGCAAATAATTAGAAGATAATTATTTTACAATTCAATGTATTGTTTAATATCTATGAGTTACTATTTTAAATATATTAATTTTGTAAACAAACCTCTTAAAATTGAACGTCAAATAGAAATAATACTATTTATTATATAAGTATAAAATATGAAATTAAATCTTATCGAGTTTGTTTGACTAAAACCTACAAGCGTAGTAGAACTTCATACTATGAGATAGATATATTGCTACATCAACAGTAAGACAATCGGTAAAAAAACACGTTTTGAGGTATGAATTGTAATATTGTTGCATTGATTTTTAGTGTTACCGCAAGTCTGATATCCATAAAAGTTGGACTTTAAATTTACTGAATATAATATTGTATTCGATTCATATATTATAAACAGATTGTTTTTTACAAGCAATAATGTTCGTTAATAATTTATAAAAAATATTCCGTTAACTCACTGGTTAGTTATCATGCCTTTTATTTTCAATTTATTTTTTTGCTATTATGAGAACTGATGGTGACTTCCAGTATCAATGTTTGGCCACTAAGCCATCAAATCGAGCACCAAAATATTGTTCAATTAGAAATTCGATATGATACATTTATTTGAAACTCAATAAATTATCGTAATTTATTAAACACAAATACAAAACCAAATAAGTTATCGCTGACCATAAATAATCCGATAAATTATAAATGAATATCACGTAGTAATTATAAATAAATCACTGATGTTTTAGAGATTGGGTGATTGTATTCGAAAAAAATGGTTTTAACATATACAGCTAAAGCCATTATGTCTAAACTATTATCGTCGACACAGTGTAAAGGGAAACAATGAATCAATTTTATTATTTTTGTGTTTAAGTGCCGTTCCTCTCTTCGGTGCGTTCTTATTGATATCACAGGCAGTAAAATACGCGGGAAGCATTTTTCAAGGCACAAAAGTCATTAAACTTCTATTTTCCCGTGGAAATTATCAAGGAGATTTCCTGACTCTAATAAATCAGGTCGTTCATTTTGAAAACTACAATGTGATAATGATTGGGAAGGTGTTTTTAGTAAACTAAAGATGAAGCACGGAAGCCACATTTTTGATTACAATATAAACCAACACTTATATGTGAGACGGGCTGTCAAAATTCTTATTTATAACTTATGAATTAATGGAACATTATTTTTATTTTACCAATGTAACGTCAAAAGTAGTCTTTCATAACTGACTAAAAATCGGTTTTAGAGAATAATTGATAGGATTTAAAAATAATATATAACTATAAATTGTGACAATCAATGTAACAACGTTATGTCAGAGAACGCTTTTTTGTTTTTCTTCGTATTTTGAGCGCAGTTTTAATGCAGTTAATTTTTTTTGTGGAAAACTGAATATTTAATATTAATTTTAAGAACCTATAATGAAAGCATTAAGCGTGTGAAACTCATGCATGTGTTGTTTTAATGTAACCTAATTAAAATACTTTTCGGCAGAACGATATTTTGATAATTTAAAAAAATGGTTTGAGTACTTTTCGTTATTTGGAGCTTAAATTTCATATTATAATTCTACTAAAATATTTATTTATTAAGTGTTACCAGTATATGCCTAAATTTGGAATATTTTAAACTAGTTTTTGTACGATTGCAAGTACGGTCCTGAATTTGACTCACGCTTAGTAATAAATTTATTTACTATAATTACCGTTGAATTTTAAAAGTTTGTTACTATAAATAATACGAACGATGTATATTTTGGATTTTTAAATAAAAAAAAATATAATTTGACTGCGATTGAAAAAACGTGGATAATTATTTTACCGGAATGAAAGACGTAATAAATTGCTCCCGGAATTACTTACATCGAATAAAAGAAGAAAAAAATAAGTGATAGGTTTCCTTCAGAGGTACATGTGATCGACATCCGCCACGTTTATTAGGTTTTCGAACCCCGCCATCTGGTGGTCTGAAAGGAAACCGATTTGAAAGCAGATCGACTTCGCAGTGGAGCACATTTTTCAAATTTAGAATTACATCTCGGCGTGGAATCCGCGCAAACGTCAATATGGTTTGCATGATTGCCATGTAAAAGAAAATTATTGCGTCATTTATTTTCGAACTAAAAAACCTTTTTGATATAAACGTAGATATATTCAATTTAAATTTATAAAATAACATTTTATAAAAATATATTCCTGAGATACCATAATTTTGTCTTTTCTAAATGTTTTTTTCATAATAACTTGCTTTCATTATAAATACCAAATAATTTGATTTAATCACAACACATGTTAAGACAATTAAAAAAATAAATAAAAATCAAATGTTTTGACATTTTTAAACATGTTGGTTGAGAAAATCTGATTATGCAATGGATAATGATGTGTAAATTACTATAATAACTTAAGGTTGAATAAGTAATATTTCAGACAGTCGTAAGTTGATTGTGACTGATGATGGCAACAGTATACTAAACATAAATCTTAAAATTACAAAAACAAGATTTGACGCGATATGTAAATTTACAGTATTCTCAGTTAAATATAATAATCTGAGTAAACATATAAGATATTCGTAATCTTTCTGTGTGTGAATGCGTTAAATGACCTGACAAGCGGAATTCTTGTGATATTAGTTGTTTGTTGGATACATAATGTCGGTACTGCTGTATGGTAATGAATCATGTCACTTGAAAAATACCCAGAACAACCTGTATGGTGCCATGCCGGTAGGCGATAAAGACTCCTGGATGTGCCGTATGGCAGCCATGTGCTCTATGTAGACAGCGGATTTGGCAGAAAGAGATAACGCGGAAAAAATAAAGGAAAATAGAAATACAATCTGAACAGTCATATTCTTACTTTAAAGCTCGAGAAATCTTTTTTAAAGTCCAATGAATTGTGAATATTTCAACAAATCCAGTCACAAAGAAAGTTATATGGCGTGGCCATAGTTAGTTGCAATATTTCCATCAAGGCTTCATTTTTCAGTTGTTTCCACATAAAAAGATTACTTCTATAATGAATTGGTAAATATTTATTAATATTTATTCCATATTTTTTGTATTCAATATTTAATAAAAACCAAATACAATTTTTAATTTTTTATAAAAGTATGACATTGAAATAGGATAAAGTTTTTACATTTTTGTTATCTATGATAAAATGTATTTCAAGTACAATAACAATTCAGAGAATTATCATGAAAATATTTGCGGATAATGATTATTTTTCAATTTTGTGAAACCGATATTTTATTGGCAATTTTATTTTTTCATTCAAAAACAACATCTTTTTACAAGATAAAAAAAATGTATATTCATGATAAAGTAATAAATAATGTAATCTATTATGTTAGGAATAATAATATACATGTATTGAAACTCTTAGTACGTCTCGGAAAATTGAAGTGGTTGACTGAAAAGATACAGAGTAATTGGTTATCTTTAAAATAAAGTAATTATCTTTTAGCAATCGGCATATAAAATTGGCGATAAGGAATGCAAAGCTTAAAAAAAGATTTGTACAGTAAATATCTCCGTAGAATTGTATTGATGTATTGACTGAATTGAGCCTCATTTTCCTACTCAAAATAAATGTTTCTCTCCTGGAACAACCACCACTTTGTAATCTTATTGTCATCTGCATCAGTCTGCTAAAAAACAACCCATTCAAGAATTTTTGTAAATAAATGCACTGATTTCAATATCGATATGAATAAATAGATTATGATTCAAAACAATATATTATTTGTAAATAAAGTCTTTTCCAAATTTTATTTGGCGTACATGCAAATATTCAAACAAAACAAATATCAAATAAACATTCTCTTTTGAAATAAGACTGATTGTTTAATTGAGCGTAGGAAGCAACTTATATTATATATTTGAATAGGAATAATCTTTCGGTTTATTTTTTTCTGGATGAACACACATTTTCCGCGGTGAAATTTTTGTATCGCATATCTTTTTTATGGTAGCAAATAACCCTACAAGTAATCAAAATTTATATATGTGTATCATGAATATTATATCAGTTTTCATATGAACCGTAATATATTTTTTATTTTCTTTTGAAACAATCGTTTTCTTGCGTAGTCGTAACTGAGTACCGGGCTTAAAACTTGCAATATAACGGTCGTAAAATATTCCTGCATATGTTTTCCTAATTCGTAAATTTGCAAAATGTACGAAACTTTGACTTTTGATGGCAAAATTAAACCATAATTTATATCCTATTTTTTATTTATTTCTTAGATTCATTTTTTTGTAACGTGTAAAATTTCCAAAGAATAAAGAAAACCAGAAGAGAATCAGTTTACCCGCAGAAGCGTACAGATACTTGGTTAGTCAATTGTTTTTAAGATTCAATTTATAACTGTTTTAATCGGGATTTATTCATAAAAAAAAAATTCATTACTTAACGCTATTTTTTCAAACTACAGCATCAAAAAAATCCTATTTTTAATTGCCGGTATACCTCACAATAATTCACAGTATGTGGTATATTGGTTAACTTGATAGTTCAAATTAGTCTCTCTTATTTAAGTGGGGTTACGGCAGAAATTCTAATCGATAGTTATTTTAAAGACGAAGAGTTCATATATATATACTTAATTGAAAAAAAATACAACATCCAAATATACAACATTTGTTTTTTGTATGTCTTTTCACTTTAAGACTATCGAATTAGCTGACAATTAATTCTCGTAAACATACCTGTCACTATAAATCTTTAAAATGCGAAAACCCATATATTTTATTTTTGTAATGGTCATCTTCACATTAGTGAGATCCACATGCTTCACTTTCAGAGCAGACATAGTAAATGTAAGTAGGAAAATAATTTTGAAATACACCAAGAAGTTTTATAGAGAGATTTGGATAAATTTATAAATGTATTAAATATTTTTTATGAATACCATGTTTCTAAGCTCTCTCTCTTTAAGCTAGAGGATAATAATAGTTAAAGAAATTTCGTTCATTATTATATTATCAATAGTAAGAATATTTGGTAAAATATTTTTATTTTCATTTCGATATGAATTGATTCTTCAATTATGACATAAGAAAAATTGTTAAGCACGTTTCACAACTTTGTGATTAAGCAAATAATTAACGGTTGCCTACACAAGATCTGTCACGGGTCCACTTATCTTCGGCCTGTAGTCTGCCGTTGACATCTAATGGAAAACTCTGAAACTTTTCATGAATAAAAAATTATCGTCTACTTCGAGCCAAATTGACAACACAGTTTTTCGAGTAGCCCAAGTTTAAAATAGGAAAAATTCTCTACAGATTTCAGAATCATGTAGAGATTTTCCAACTCAACAACATAGATTTATCTATTATTTATAATTTGATTTATCCATTTTTTTGTGTTACGATCATTTAAAGGGAAGTACGTAGATATTTATATTAGCATACGTGCGATATTATCAGACAAATTGTTAATATATTGAACATCTCCCAATACACACCCAGTAAACATTCACGTCTATAGATTTTTGTCAATGGTTAGTTATTAAGAATCTGTTAGGCCGATTGAGCGAGGACATGTAATAAAATTATATTAAGTGGAAATATATATTTTTTTTAAATTTAAAATTATTAATATGTATCGTATATTTTAAGATTTTACTGGTGACAACATGAGATTAGATGTTGACCCTGTTTAGTCAAAAAGCAATAACCCTCAGTTTTTTGAAGAGTTATTTCATTTTTAGAATCACAATATGCACAACTAAATACACATTCTGTTAAAAAGAATCAAGCCGCAAATGCCAAATTATTATTGAATCTCAGCTTTAGAAAAAGCTATAAATAAAAGATCTGACGAATTTGGATGGAGGAAAAAGGAATCAAACCTCATTCACGGCGTTATTTTTTTGTGAGAGTTAGTGAATGTATTTTGTCTGAATAGGGCCGATATATACTCTACTTAAAAATTTATAACCTTTTTTTAATGTTTGAGAAACATATTTCGTTGTTTGTGATACTAGAGAAATATGCAATATTTTTGCGTCTTTACATATAGATTTCATTGAAAAATATTACTCATCCCAAATAAAAAATATGTATGTAATAAGCATAATAATAAATGTAAAAATAATGCTTTGTTATCAGATGTAGTTATAAATGATAGCAACTTTGGCTAAGATTTTAAAATATACTACAACAGGGATAAAAAATCAATTTTATGTGAAGATTAAATTAGTATTTTCCATTTTATAAATAGTTTTTTGAAATTCTAATTTTGAACTCTATCAATTTCGTTTTAAGTTCTCAGATAATAATACAAAGATATATTGTGATAATATAAAAGTATTATATGTATAGTTAAAGTCCAATGTTACTTAACCGCAAAAGTGAATAAATTTCCAGAGAAATGTAGGCGTTACAAAAGTAAATTCGAAAAATCTTTTCGAATAGAAATATTGAAATATTACACCCCTTTAGCATGATGTGTAGGTGTGAAATATCAAGCCGATAGAATGTTGTAGAAAAGAGTTAGCCCTCTGGGCAAACACATGAATTGTGAATGGGAAATTTATAGCCAGTTTTCCGCAGAGGCAGTACACGAATCATAACTGGCAACTCCTCAAAGAAACCTTTGCGGAAATAAAAACAAAATGTTGCCACTGGAAAGGAAATCAATATTTTGCGGTAGGCAATATTACTCCTGGAAATAAACTAACGCGAAAATAAAGTAGTGTTACATGGAAGCGTAAAGTTGTAAGACATGATATATCTGTGTGTTAGGTTCGCAGTAAATATAGAGAACTTTTTATGATTCATGATTTTGTCCAATCACCATAAAATATAAAAAAATACCGTACACTTAATGTGAAAGAATTTTCGTATTCATTTTATTTATAATACTTACTGATTGGATACTCCATTTTTTTATTAAGCCAACCTTGTTCCATGACAAAATCATAAACGGACTATTTTGGCACTCACAACTATGAATTCACGACATTTTTTCAAATAATTAGGTTTTAACATCTTAGGGAACTGCAAAACATCACTTACACGTTAAAAATACGGTATAATTTCATGTAATGGACGGATAAAATTTTTTAGTGGGGACATGAGTTATTGAAAACAGAGTTTTTCAATTGCCTCATATTTTTCTCAATGAAATAGATGGTACAAAAGCAACACGTTGTCGTATTGCTTGAATTATATTTGCTAACATTGATCTTCTGTTTTAGTTTCTTTCAATTTATTACCGAGTTAATGATGATGTCAGTTTAAAAGGAAAAGCTTCTCAAGTCGATGATTAATTGATCGGTCGGCCATTGTGACTTGGTTTCGAAAGATAATTTTCTGGCTTTTAAATAATGGCATTGATTAGAATGGCTAGATCTGAACCAACCCTAGATGATTAGGTAAAAACAGCCGTGATGAATTGTTCGTTATGTCAGTACTAAAAATAGTTCTAATAAAATAGCAATAACGTAGCAATGAAAAGAGTCCACCAATACCGAACTTAAATAAAAGCTTTTTAAAAAATACGTCATTTTACGGCGGGCGAGAAAGTATCTTTTTAATAAGGCGACTTAATTAATTATAATGCCAACCAAACTCTTGGGAATCTGCTTCTGGGACACTTCTGGCACTTCGTAGAGAGCCTCACATTAGTAAGACATGGTATTTACCTAAATAATGTTTGTGGATACGTGATGGATGCTGAAAGAGAAAGGTAGTATTCAAAATTTTATATTCTACGACATTTGAATCACACTGACAAATTTTACAAGTTAAAAGATGATTGTTTTCATTATGTAAGTGGTATATTACAAAAAAAATAATCTTGTATAGATAATCATAAAAATACGTATAATAAATTAAAACAAAATACTCATATTTAATATAAAATATATTTTATAATGATACACATAAACAAAAATCGATATGACGCTCTCGGGTAAAGTAAAAGAAAATAATTGACCTGACCTTTGAATTGACGCGTTGATTTTTATCATAATGATAGTAAAGGTGTATTATCGAAAAACAATATAAAACTGGTAGAAATATAAATAGCTGTTGATAATATAACGATTTTTGTATAAAAGCTGCGACTATTTTGTGTATTGAATCTTTTCGGTATTCGTCGATGAGAGGGAAAAAATGAAGTACTTTAGTGTAGCTGTATCACGTATTATTTATTCTAAATTTCATATATTTATTTAAAACAGTAATTTTTATATTTAACTTAACGGATTGATACTCCTATAATCAATCTAGCCTATTATTTACTACTTCAAAGCTGTAGAATATTTTTCACGCCATTTCTACTAATTAACGTTTTCCAACATTTATTTTGATTATAAGGTTTTTTTCCCACAAGTTTGTGAAAAAATATGTCAATGGATCTAAGTATTTATTAATATCACACGTTTAAATGCGTTTTAAATACAAAAGAAAACTACATTTGATACCTGTTATTCACCCAGAGAACTATTTTCAAAACACCAGACAAAGGATTGTATAATTTATATTACTATCTATTTAGATATTTTAAAAAACAATGGTTAATTTAATATATTTGAAAATATTAGAGCTTACTTTAAATTTTTAAATTGAATATAAATGTTTTAATAATAATGCGAAACACTATTGTTGAACCTTTGACAAATAATTCAGCAAAAAGATAATGATAATCAGAATAAAAAAAATTGAATTGATATATTTTTAGTTTAAGCTTATAACAAATAACTATTTAAATATCTTTAGTCTCTTAAAATGTGGTTTACTGTTTTATTTTTTATGTCAATTATTGTTCGAGTTTATTGATTTTTGGTATATTTATTATCTTTTATGGTAGGCGGCAAGTTCTTATACGACCTTCATCAGTACGTGAGCAAATTTTAATTACAAGGCCAGGATAGATTTTTTATTGTTATTACTGCAAATCAATCAAAGATCTCTGATCAAAGAATTCAACTTTTTTGTCTACTACACATATTTTGCCATTGCATGAGGTTAAAAGTGTGTAACGACATCATAGGTGTTGTAAATAATACCCTAGCTGTGAATATAAAACACAACAGTGTAACGATGATCAATTTAGAAATAAATTAAATATATCTCTGCACCGTAAAAAAATATTTTGACGGGGTTTTCACATGAGAATTGGTTTTTAGTTAATTTTTCAATCTATCCGTTTTAAATTTTTAGATATATATTTAAAGTAATATTTTAGATGTAGCATTCAGGTCTAAAGTACGTGCAGTAATTTTTCTGCTACCGGGAAACAATGAAGGCTGGATATGATGATTGGACTAAATATTGGATGCAGTCCACCACTAGCGGTTGTGTATTTTATAATATTCGTATTATTTCTATGAGACTTGAATGCTTTTCATAGTATCATTGTTAAAAGATTAAAAACATTGATGAGGTCTTTACTTTACTTAAAGCTTACTTTACTGATATCCTCCATCTCTTCTTATCTCGAACAAATGTTTGCGCTTGCAACACAAACTTCCTTATTGACATCGTCCAACTATCAAAGTTTGGGTTAGCTAGTCAACTTACTTAGTTTAGTCACTCGTGTGTTGCATAACTTTTTGATTAAAATTTAAAGAAAACTGATGAAAATTTTTATTATCTCTCGATTGATATAATTTTTATCATTTTAAAACGCACTATCCTTCCAATACTAACCGACTCATTCAAAACAATTTTTGTATTATTTTACAGATTAAAAAAAGTTTCAGTTAACTTTAGTGATGTATTTAGTTAAGCCGTATTTGATAATACTTCTAAATAAATAAAAAAAAAAAATCTCTTAATAAATTGTCTGTTATAATAGATCTTCGAATTTAAAAAATCATAAAATGAGCGCATAAAACTTAATAAAAATCATATTATTTTACAGTAGAATATTGTTTATTTTGATTATTTGAATAATTTGTAAAATATTAAAACAATGAATATTTAGACGTTACACTAGAAAGAGTCATACTATTTCTGCACTGTAAAATATACAAATATAATACCAGATCTGATCGATTGTTCTATTTGGCATAGGGATGTACTATATTTAGATGTAAACAAGGGTTTGTTTTCAACCCCCATGGCAGCATCTGGCATAAATATGAATTCAATGATATCTCCACCATAAAATAATAAATAGGCATATGTATCGGAAACCCTTTTACAATGCGAACATATTTGATGACAATATATCTCATTTTATGTGTTTTTTGTATCAGTATATTACTTTTTTAATATTACCATCTGTATATTTGCAATTGCAAACGTTCGCGTTGTGCGATGCTATCGGTAGCCAAAGGCTCACTTCTCGAAGCTGCATAAAACTTTAAACATTATAATGAAAAATGACATTTTTCTTATATATTCAATGATATACTGATTACTTATTATTGTAAACAATATTCAAGTAAAAAAATAGTTTATGTGTAGAACTTAAGTAGAACTTTATGTTCAATTTATGTGTGGACGATTTGTGAATGTCAAATATAATTAACATAATTATATGTGTTGCTATAATATTTTTTCAATATTGGATTCATATAAATGTTTATAGTATGGATTAAATAAATATTAACTCGTAGTTGTTTGGTGGATTGACAGTCCATACTAGTGTAAATTCTTTAAAGGTAAATCGTAGTAAAGGTTTATATAAACTGTTGCATTTGTGTTAAAGAGAAAATCTTGAGAAAATAAGCACGCATTTTAAAATTAAAACAAGGTTATTCTTAGTAAGTTAATAAAATTCCTGTTGTTGGTATTTTATATAATTTATATTGACAGATTTGATTTATTTTCATTTGAAGAAAAAAATTTCGACACACTTTCAATTGAATTCAGAATTTTTCAATGATTAATCTTGAAATTAATTTAAATAAACGGCTATTGATATAATTATTTCATTTATTTATAAAAAATAAACTTGCAAAATAATTCAAAGCTCTATTATGTAAAATGTTTTTAAATAACTTGATTAAATAAGTTTTCTGCTTCCTGCGGGTTATGTAATACATACAGCAGGCAATACATAAAACAATACGCCTCACAATAAGGAACAGCTGTTTCTTTTACAACCGACACTTACACTTCGAGATATTTTGGTTTATTTATATTAAACTTTGAAGAATTTCTGGAGACCTTTAAAACTTCTTTGGTATTTAGCAATCGGCAGTATTCCTATTACGTTTATATTTACAATTATTCGCGAAAATATATTCGTTTTAATTATTTATAATCAATTAATCGAAATCATAAGAACGAATGTCTAGCTGAAAGGATAGCGTGCGCGTTTTAGAGCAATATATAATTTGGATGTAAATCCCAAAGCTGCAGGAAAAAAAAAAGATGCAGGACTAAATGTCCTATGAGTTGAGTAATTTTGTCAAATTGAGTCTTAACAATACGAATATTCATTTATATCATTTCTGAAGTAATCATCTTCATATCGTTGAAGATACATATGCTTCACTTTCGAATCGGGCATGGTATAACTTTTAACATCGTTCTATAATTAATCATTATATTCCTTGTACCACTTTGAAAATGGATAACATCGATTTATACAGTGTGAAGATGTTCGTTTCGACGTTAGGGTATATATATTTTTGAAATGTGAAGACTTGCCTTGATAACTATTTTTTTACGAGGATTGGTTGTCAGAAAACTGTTCGACTCAATTGGCATCTAGACCTGCATTTCCAGATTTTTTAAATTATTTGGGAATTAGAACCACATTCCTCGGATGCCACCAACCTTTATGCTACCGGGGAGACTTGATTAGAAAATTAATTGTAAAATAATGTATATTATTAAAATAAAGTATATTTATTTAACTACTAAATAATTTATTTATTGTTACGTTAAGTGTAGAATGATGAGATTATTTTGAATTCGCCAAATACCCTAGAATACAACATTTCCTAAATATGCGAAATCGTAGCTTTTCTTGTATACATACCTATCTATCGGAAAATCGCGTTTAGTACTGTTTACGAGCTTCCTATTCGTGCTTTTGTTCTAGTTGAAAGGGGAAGATAATGGTTCTATTTGTCTTTGATGTTCTTGTCGATGGTGTTGTAATCGAAGAAACTTAAAACTTGCCAGGATTCCTTGGACAAATGCTTTATTGTTCATCAACTAACTGTGATGCTATATTTCGAACAATAGATACTGAGGATCGATTGTTTCTTTGGAGGAATTGTATTCTTTTAGAGAAGAGAAAAAGCGTAACGTGCTTTATGAAGACAAATAAAATGATACGCAAATTGAACTGCAGAAATTATTTTAGTAAAATAAAAACCAACATTTTATAATTTATTGAGTTTAACTAAAATTTTAATTCAACTTTCAAATTTAATACTTATTGCTTAATGCTAATTCAGAAAGATATATTAATAGTTCATTTAGTTAATAAGAATTAATATTTTTCATGTCATAGCTACTAAATCAAGAAATAATAATCCATGGCGCCCGAAAAATAATATTAATTTTGATTAACCTTTTAATTCTTGATTTTTCCCGCAAAATCTGAAAAATACTCACGTAAGAATCATTTATTTCTAAATTTATTGAAATTAAGTCAATATAGAGTATTCCAAACATCAATTAAAATTAAAAATTGATGATTTACTCATCACTAGATGAAATTTGTTGTATTGAATTAAATATCAAATGATTCAAATGTCATAGTATGCGGTAAAGGGTTAATAAAATTAGTTTAATTTTTTTCAAGTAACATATTTGATATTGAATTTTATGATCAATTTCAGGAACATAAATAAATATTTGACGTGTAAATAATTTTAATAGCACAACTTAGTATTTTCCAAGAAAATAGTGCAGGTTTGGTCATTTCAGAATTTTGATTTAACTGCACTGTCTCTGTTAGTAGTATGTTAAGGGCTCTTCTTGCTTCGTACTCAAGGCTTAGAGGAGAAAGAGACTATTGATCTTACTCGTTCCTCAAGGTCTTTATAGGTAAAATCTGATTTCTTTATAGACAGCGAGACGTTTTTTTTAGATAAATTACTCAGTACTTTCAACACCATTTAAGTTACAAAGAAAGTGATGTTACGATCGCATTAATTGTTTTTATTATTGTTTTAATATTGTGACTATAAGATAACTTGTAAATATCTATTTTAATAACTGTGGTAAGAAGCTTGTCTTCTGCATACTATGGATAGGAATATAATAGTACAAGTTCCATGGAATTTCTTAATCAATTATTATCTCAAACATATCGTCCTCGTAATATTATAAAAATGTATATACGTAATAATATTAAAACACATTAATTTTCACATGCGTAAATATGTAAGGTTTATTGTGAAGATTTATAGACAGCAATGGATTCTGAATGATGATGAAATGAACTAAAATATGTTTACATTGAAAAAGTGTTAAAAATTTATAAATTATTTCAGTCAAAAAGATATATTCAAGTAAAAGACTTATTATTTTATGAATTATGAATAAGGAAGATAAATTTAAATTAAATAAAAATACACGTCTATTACATAAATCAATTGTTAGACGAAAATGCTTCGAAGAATTTTATAGACGTGAAAGTTTCAACCAACTATGTCAAGATAAACCAGAGATTCATATGTTCCAACATCGGAGCGTATATACATCATTAAAATATGATTTCATGAGATACTATATTATAGTAATATAACTGAATATACGATATAATATAACTGCGTAAGATATTTATAATTCATTCGATTGAATTTTTAAGCTTTGTATTATATTTTGTGAATAATGAATCTTGAATTTTATGAATAATTGAGAATAATAAAACGAAATGGAAATATTTTTTATATCCATTCCAATAATGGTTATTTGCATGCGAATAAAATAAAATCGATGGTTCAATATTATGTTTCGGAAATCCGTTTTGTAAAAAAAATGCGCTCAAATTTACGTGTTGAATACTCATTTATTTCGATGGAAACGCGATTTAAAATGAAATATAGCAGACAAACGCCGTACCAAGAAGTGAAATTCGAAAAAGTAGAATAATGAGGAAAAATTCTAGCAATCAAGTTGTTTTCTTAGGAGAAGAAAAAATAATTCAACGCTTGGAAGATTTTTGATATTACGCTATTGGAAAATGAGAAAGATTTAAATTTAAATCATGCAATTTATTTCTGTTAGAATATCCGATAGTAATTCAGATAATATCATAACAAGTAAGCAGTATTTATTTAATGGAACTTGTTATTTATTATTTTACAGAAATGAAAACATTTTTTTAATATTATATGTGTTTATCATTTTTATATCGTGGTATTCAATCCGAAGACGTATGTATTTCAATGCCGTAGGTTGTAAATTTAAAAAAGGTGCTAATCAGGGTGTTTAATAGGATGACAAATTAGCCGATACATGATTACAATAATTTATAAAAAATAGTAATGAATAGGATGTAAAAATATTTTTTGTACATTTAAATTTTTTTATTCCATTCATTAATTTTACTATATTAGAGTTTGCATAAATATTGCATGACAGATTTGAATATACTACTTTATCAAGTATAATATAAAATTGTATTTAACATTGTATAATGTTGTCTATTTAAAAATATGATCTACAAAATTTAATTTGACGTATTTCAAATTTGTATCATGCAGTAGATGTTTTGACAATGATAGTACATTACATTGATTAAACGAAGCGAATGGCAAAAAAAGACTTTATTATAAATAAGTTCGAATCGTTATAGCCGTGAGAATATTGTTAAAATTATAATTAATTACGGATAAGATAATAAATAACTTCCTTGCCACCTTAGCGACGTCACCAGACAGGTAAGCCCCTCTCCTTAAGTAACAAATAAATTAACACCTCCCAAAAATTTCTCCCACAATAATTAACCGAAAAAACATTCTCGGCGGAATATCCTCGGCGTTCATTCATTTGTATTCATTACGTTCGTCTGGAAGCTGACAAGACAAGAATGAACAAATGCGCAAGTAAGAAATGATGAAGGATTTTTTTGCTTTGGAGGGATCGCACTCGCTGTAATTGTTTTTCCTGATACGCGTTATGACATGGAACATGATATTTTTACTAAATATAAGTACACTTATTGGATTTTTTACGCATTTTCTGACTTAGAATAACACTACAGAGACTTTAGGGATAATTTACCAGGAACAATTTAATAAATAAGATACTGTTATTGAATACTATATTTTTTTAGGTGTTATAGAATCATTCAATACACAATATATGCTATCAACAACTGTTGAATGTGCTCGTAACTTTTAAGTAATAAATACAATCCCAATAATCGAGAGCCTTCAATTTTAAATATTGTATTTTACATTTAAATAACCATATGTCACACAATGTTAAAAATCTAACTAAGCAATTGGCAGGCACCTGATTGTCGAGTGAAATAATCTGTGAATACATGATTTCACCTTGTGGGGATCTATGTATTTCAATTTTGGAGCGGATGTCTTTACACTGCAGATCTATTTTGACTACTTTTCAAACAGATGTTCTGTTGCATGTTTCTCAAAACAAATTAAGATGGACTGAATGAATGCACAGTAAGTTAAGCGATTGGTTTGATTGCTATTTATTGTCACACTGTCAAATGTAGAACTTAATACTTCATGCCTTGTAATGAAATGTGACATAAAAATATTGACTGAAAAGTTTTTTTTTAATTAAATCATAAATCAAGAAAAATTAAAATTTGATTCAATATTCAAAACTTCTTTTTCATCAAAGATGTGTGTCATATAAAAAAATATTATTTCAGTAACCAATCATATCGTGAAACAAAATATTTTTAAAATGTTCATTGAATCTTATTATCTTTGTCAATGCATCTATAACAGAATAAAAACAACTAAAATGACTGCTTTCAACTACTAGATGTGAAAGATCCAAATAGAATTTACAAATTGAAATGAAAAAAAAGTAATTTACGAGTACAAATTATGACAATAATGACACTTGAAATAAAACTTTTGTATCTTGAATGAGTCTAATAATTTAACATCTTATTTTAATAAGTGCCAATTATTAAAAGTGTCTATTAATTAAATATCTTTGTAGATAATCTTCAACACTGAATAATTATTTTTCATTCGTTTTAAATAAGTATAATAAATATGCCGAAGTATTTCTTTGGTTTTTGGCTAACAAAATATTTGTATTTGTAATACTCAACTTAAATTGTCTAGTAACGTCAATGATGTTAAATTGATATCTTATTTTTTGTGAACCGATTGTGATTATAATCTTTTTAGAAATCAATATAATATCTATCTTAAATTAAAGAAATCTCTCGTATTGAACGGTAAAATAAATCAATTGTTAAGTTTAGGTGATTGATTACTTATCGTCAACAATGTACATTAAAATTGACTGCTTATAATAAAATAGAATATTTATATAATGTAAATAAGTTTGAAGGAGTTGAAGGAGATAATTATTAAGTTCGTTATTTATATTAATAGAAAAAAGGATTACAAATGGTGATATAAATTATAACTAATTGGCCGCAAAATATTATGTCATTTGGTTGATGAATATTTACGTGGCAGAAATTTATTTTGCGTCAATTATAAAGATTAAATTTACCTAGATTTCTAGCTGTAAATTAGTGAAGTCAGTAGTTATATTATGTGTTAAATCATTATGAAAATTATATCACGTATTCTTATGTAACTAAAAAGCTTGAGATATATAAAATAGAAATTATATAAAAATCAATTTCTACATTTTAATTAGTTACATTCTATATTAAGCTTTTTGTTACGGACTTTGGAATGTAATAATTTATAAATTTCAAAAATATTGCACTTGAAGGTGAGCTAAGACAAACAGTCATGAAACGAATCATGTCGGCTTGGTTTCAGCGCAGTTAATTCCAAAATCTAATTAATTTTCTCTCCAGTACTTGGCCGTTACAAATAATTAATGGAAAAGAAATAAAGGTGAGAAATCTCGCTGCCGAAAAAACAGCTTTAAAGCTAACGACGTCACTTTTAGACGCTGTGTAAAATTATAATTGTACTTAACCGTAGAAAAAAACAGGGTAATAAACTTGAGAATTTTCGTATTTGTATTCATTATCCGAAGCTTACAGACAACCGAGACTGTTTCAGAATATAAAACACTGATTTTTTTTGTTGGAAAAATTCACGCAACGTCATCGTCATTATTATTCTTACAAAAATATAATTATATTTTTAAATAATTCAAAAATAGTATATTTGATTAATTTTTAGCTTAAATTTTGGTCGTCTCAGCTTTGTCTTAAAATCAAAAAAAGTAAAAAAAAAAACTATCTTCATACTTTGATTATTATTAAAACGTCTTAATATACAATATACAAAAAATTAAAATATTATCAGCGAAAAAAACCAATAACTGATAAAAATTAAATTATTAATATGCCTCTAAACATTTACATAACGTATTTCATTATTTTTATCACATTTCAATTTAAATATAAAGAGTATAACTGAGATGGCCAATGTCTTAAAGATTCTCTAGAAAACGCCTGTAGGGCAGAGCTTTTACGTTTCGCGACTATCTGCGTTTTTCCATGTTTCGAGCCTTAAATATACTGTCAACCATCTTACACTAGATTTTTTTGTTTTCATATTCTTTTTAGTTTTTGGCTAACTATTAAAGAACCTCTTTGGTGGTCAGGTGTATTATTTATTTTTTCCAGTTATCTTGCCAAAGATATTTCTCATGTTTTTATAAATACAGTCATCCGAGGTGCTTAAAATAATGCATACAACTCGTAACCGTTATATTTATAAGTATTTTACCATTCAATTGTTTAATACTTTCTATTTTTTTAGGCCTTTTTGTGATTTAATGAATAGTATGTATATAATGAGAGCTGTGTATATTTTTGATTTGCTTTTTATTGACAAAAAAGCAGGTCAATCGTGCTCATGTGAATGGCTTACAAGTAATTCTTGTTTCTAAGAGTAATTAATTTTCTAGTTACTCAAGTGTTGGATTAATCCAAAAAGATTCAAACTGAAATTTACAATAATAATATAAATTGTTGTATAAATTTGTTTGCATGAAAAGATGGTGCTTTATACTTTTTAATATATTTGTATTTACAAAGAAGGCCACTGATGCTGACTAAATAAAGTTGCGATGCTGGACCTGGCTTTGACCACATATTGCGGATGCTTCAAGAGAGTCCGAACCTGACATGTCTCTTCTTTAAGCCAACTGGTTCTTGGTATCTCAGAAGGCCGTTACGTATTACCTATAAAATATTTAGGTATATTATGCGATGCAAATATAACCTAGGAGGGCGCAAAAATACTGGTGAGCGACAGGGATTCTTAGAAGCGGCGTGTGGTGTCAGTATACTTCACATATAAAATGGATGTGGAAGAAGAAGAAAAGTATGAATATTATGTCACTTTTAGAAAACTATGTAGTCAATATTAACGCAATCAACAAATATAAATTTGGACCATTATATTTATTATTTATATTTAATTTATCTAATTTATATTAGTGAAAGTATGTAATTGGAAAGAAGTTTTGAAATGTAATACACGTAAACAAACTAAATACTTTAACATCAAAAGTTGCAAATTGAATTAAAATATATTTTTCTACTTAATAACGGTGCGAAATAAAAACTGCGCAAAAGAAAGCAAACTCAAACAACCACTACAAAAATGTCTGATTTATTTTCGACTTTCCTTCTATTATAAGGGTGAATATGTTTCAGTTAGAGTGGAAGTTGCGATATATCATTTTTTTTGTATGAATGTTGAAAAAGTGAGTTATTTGTTGAATGAGTGTGGTAAGTTAATACGGCAATCTGTTGATTTAGGGATACGTAGAAACTTCAGAATAGAGAATATATTTTTAAAAGTAAAAGTGGATATTGCAATGTTTCAACTTGACACTTTTCGGTTGAAGTATAATTTTGAGTGGAAAGAACGAAGGAATTGCTATTTGTACATTTTTAAACGGGAAGTAAAAAAATGCGAGAAAAAATTGAGTGCTTCTTTCGGGATAGCGAAATAGGGAAAGGTGGGATAGGTAAGTGGTTGAATTATGTTTGCTCCGAGGATCATACACTCTTTGAAAGTCCCTCCTCTTTAAATTTTGAAACTGATGAGTATTCGCTTTTTTTCATCTGCGCTTGTTATTATTTTAATGCTTTATTAAAATATTTCAATTTTAAAAAAAATCATTTTTTAAATAAATTTTCTTTAAGTTGTTTTCCTGCCAAAAAACTTGAAAATTGAATTTGTATGAATTTTTCCATTGACGTATTAATAATTGGAAATATTTTTGTAAAGTGAAATTTTTCATATCTGGTTTAAATTGATTCAAAATTTGATTGGTATACTTGATTTTTTTGATAATTTCGTAAATTATCTTTGATGAAGTAACTATTAATTACTCCACTTAAATGTCACCATTGTATATTGTATATATTCCAGAATATAATTTGATCTCCTTTAATTATATTTAATCGAATAAAATATTGATTTTGAAGGTACATTGTTTTAATAGTATTTCCATTTAATTTAAAAAACCTGTTGGTTATGCTGTTACGCCTTTAAAATTGTCTAATACTTTTTTTTATACCATGTTTGCTCCTAACGTGGAGCATGTGAATAGACACAATGTGAAGATGTCCACTCCGAAAGAGGAGTATATGGATGTCCGCAATGTAAAGACGTTTTGATATATTATTTTTCACGAGAATTGTTTGTCAGACAATTACTCAGCTCAATGAGCATCCAGTCCTGTATTTTTGAATATTTCAAATTCGGCAGATGGGGAATCGAGCCCGCACTCCCGGGATTGCTAGGCGCGTACGCTAACAACTATACTACCGGGGAGACTATGTGTCTAATATTGTATCGTAATATTTTTTCCATTCAACCATAATTTCAATACTTTGAATTTAACGTCTGCAAAATCATTTGTTTGAAACGATCTAAGATTTATTTATTATATTAAAGTAAAGAATTTATCTATCGAAAGATAAATTTAAAACAAAAGTATTCATTTCAAAATAATAACTTAAGCCTCTGATTATATTATTTATAAGAACTGAGTGTCTCATTATATAATACTTTGCAAGTTGCTAGGGATTTTTTGGCTCATTCAACGTACACTCTCGACCTTGCGCACTCTGACTACTACTTATTTAAATCGCTTCAAAATAGCTTCAATGGAAAAAAACTTAACTTTCATGAAAACTTAGAGCTTAATATTATACAGCTACTTAGAAGATAGAAAAAATGCCACATTATTAACTGAAAGTGATTTTTGCTAAGCATTTATCTTCTATACATCTATTTGTTAAAAATTAGAATGGACTTTTCCAGCTACTAAATATTTGCAATTAACTTTACACACACTGTAATGTATTTTAAAAAGAATATATACCTTCAATAATTTTACTTTGCCAGATTAAAGCTTCGTCTATAAAAGTGACTTATAAAAAAACTGTATAAATATGATTAACATAGCCAGTGCAAGACATTAAGTTGAATGACAAATAGATTAAGCTTTCTCAAATATGTATTAAAAATATAGATTTTTATAAAGTAATTAATCCATGTCGATATGCGTGAAATATCGATTATTTTTAGCAGTTTTTCGATTGATTATTACCGGTTTAATCTTTTATTTATAATCTCAATTATTTTGTGATCAAATCTCAGCTCTTTATTCAAATATTAAGTCTTTTATTTTTTAGAAAATTTTAAGAATCAATCAAATGTTGCCATACAAGAAACGTATTATGTTTAATTTATGTATTTTAGGGGAAAATAAATTATAAAGAGCGACGACAATCATATTATGTATTTATAAAAAAAAAACAATCATGTTAGCACGTTGTTTTCGTGCCGTATCGTAAATTATGCGCGCCTAACGCGTTAAAAATGCGCCATAAAATATATTTAAATGCGAAAATAATTTAGAATAAATTTTGGAAAAGATTTGCAAAACAGCAATTCGTTATTCAACATTTTCTGTCGCGCTGCGGAAATTTGCGCCACGCGGAAAAAGAGACAAAAAAGAGAGACGAAGAATAAACTCCGGTTTTTTAGTCTCATCCTGTTTTTCACGATCATTTGTTGAGACGCTTTGTCGGGATAGACATACTTTTTGATTAAAACATCTATTAAAACTTTGTTAACATTTATTTATATAAATTAAACACACCCAACTTATAACACTTTTTCGTGTATTTTTAAACCAAGCGTCAATGAATATTGCGTGAGATATTGGATAAATTAAAATACACTTTAATTCAAACAAAATAGTTTGATGTATTATAAACTTATAAATACTTAAAAGTAACATACATATTTTACCAAAAATAGAATCGATGTAATAACAGGAAGGTATAATTGATAAAAGTACGGCTAAATTTTACTAAATTTTGAAGACATTTCATGATATATTTGCTAATCCTGATATCAAAAGTTTTCCACTCCGGCTCACGTTAAGACAAAAAAATGCAATAATTGTGTAAGTAAATTATATAAACACATATAATTATATAGTGTGTTAAAAATTTGTTAAATCTTTGAAAAATATCGGAAAAAAAAACAATATAAATCATATATTGTATTTATTATTACATATATATATTTTTTTTTGTTAATCCGTCGAGAAGATTTTTCATTTCCATTATTTGTCATTGATAAGGCACAATTTTTATTTTATCAATGGATAAATTTCGGCAATGACGAAAATGTATATATTTTTAATTAATGAATTTCGAATACTAAATCAGACACATTTTTAGAGATATTATTAAATTGTAAAAGAATCAGGAATAATTTAAATGTGTTTTCACTTTCACATATGCGAATTTGATTTAAACAAAAAAACAGATGCCAATTCATTTATTATTATCTTATTTTACTTAGATAACTTTTGTAAAATATTTTGTAATTTATTATTTATGATATTCAAAATAACATGTACGATAGAAAATAAATTCAACTAACGCTGTCTAATACAGATACATAAATCAACCAAATACGAATCTGTGGCCATGGCCTTAATGATCCTATTTATATTTATTATCTATACTTTTTACATCACTATTATTATATTTATTATTAAATTATATAATAGAATAAACCTGGAAAAATAATTACACACTTTATAGAATTACCGTTCAAATATAAATTATGTTGTTCAAATATGTTATATCAGTGCTGCGTAACCTTTTAAATTTCACGGCAAAACATGTAAGAAATACATTTCTCGTGATTTTCTGGTATTTGAAAAATGTGTGCCATACCAAAGTGAACTTGTTCCACTGTAACACATTTTAAAATGAAATATTTTGAACAAGTATATTTTGTATAAAAATCCAAAAATATATGTCTGTTGTGAATGTCTATTGGATTGAGCAATTGACAAACAATTCTGTGAAAAATAATCTGTCAAGACGTCTTCGCATTGCGGAGATAAATTTACTTTTCTTTTGGAGTGAATTTATTCAAAGTGTGTAAATCTATACGCTCCACTTTAAGACCGAGTATGGTAATTAACGAATAGCTAAGTTATATTAAATATATTTCTAAAAATACAAATAAAAATTAGTTTCCAATCAAATAAAATAAAATTTATCATTTATTGAATTGCATTCGTGTTGATTATTTTTTTAATCAATGAATTTGTAATGGCGATTAATTCTGAAAGTATTATTACTTACCCTACATTTTATTGTGGAAAAAACCTTTAAATCTAACGTACTAAAGATAACTCGTTACGATTTCTCCCTTAAAAAATGTAAACAAAAACCAAATGGGGCATGCTGAAATCGCAAACAAATTACAATGAATATCTCGCAAATAATAAAGGCGTTTATCTTCGGCAAGTCTCTTTAAACTTTTTCCGATTTGCTTACTTGCTGTGGATACTGTAGCTTTCCCGGATCAAAAAAGTTTCCGTTAGCATTAGAATTTTTGTGTTTATTTTAAACTGTTTAATGATTGTGTTTGAAAAGTTTTATTTTATTTGATAAGTTTAGTATTCACTGGTCTGAAAGGTAATGTTTTAAGTCAGTAACTGAGTGCCAAAGCTTTTAATTATTTGAAAACAGACATTTGTAATAAAGAATATTTGATTTTATTGAAGACTAAGTAATTAAATAAAAAAATCTATTTCAATTATGTGCTTTATTAATGAGGTGCATTTAAATACTGCGAAAAAGATTAATAATGCTTCCACCAAAAGAGGATTCATATCTTTAGTTCCATTGAAAATTTTATTTTACTGACCTTTATATATTATAAAAGCCTTTATTTTTTTTCTTATTCTTCATTTCATTTAGTGCGTGTGAAATTATATAGAAAATTCAAGAATGATTTCAGATGCTATTCAGAATTATACCAATGATCTAAATATATATAAAACACGTACGTTTACAAATATTTTTTTTATATAAAGCCATCCCATTACTATGAAACCAACATGAAAAAGCTAATTGTCAAGCTTTTGTATCTCATCATTGTTGAAGTTTCTCTATACTAACATTCTCTCAATTTGCTTGCCCGACACTTTTTAAGTTGTCCAGATAATTTTCTTTACAACCAATTCAAAATAAGTTATGTCAGTCATTCAAATATTTTTGAATAAAAACACCTTTAAAATCACACTTTGCTAAAAAAATGATGTCAAAAATTACGTCATTACTAATAATTAAACTAGACCATGACAGAAGTTTAACAATACATTATATTTCTTCATATTTCACGAATGTGTGTAAATAAGCGAGATTTAACTAGAGCATTTGACCAAATAACAAATTTATTTGACATAATTTTTTAAATATAAATATATCCTCATGTTGTGGAGATGAATATTTTCCATTTTATGAGGTAATCTTTATAACATTTCATATAACTACATGTCTCACTTTCGGAGCGGACATGATATAAAATATCATTGTTCAAACGTCTTTAAAACGTTGTTATTGTACGAACCCTTAATTAATTGATTCGTTTATAGTTTATAGTCAAATTATAAAATTCTATATGCAGTTCATAGATTTATAAGCGCGTTTTGAGTAAAAGCTTCAGTTTTTATAATCGAAAAAAGCTTGATGTTTGAATAATATGACTTTCACCCAGAATACAGAATTCTACTATTGTTTATGTTTTAAGCTATTCAGTGAAAGTAGAGTTGATTTTACACCCACCTTTTCATTCGGTCGGTTAGAGACTTTACTCCGTTTCAGGCGATTTTATTTTCAGCATGTGTGTCAATAGCAAATGGAAAAAGTACTCTTTATTTATTTACTCTACAGTTTTATAGCATGCAGTCAACTGAGAAAATATTTTTTTAATTTAGGACAAATTAAATATATTTATATACACACACGCAGACATATTAAATATATATATGTATATACACACACGCGCCGTTAGAAACCGCATACATTTTGGTGCCAATGTATGGTATTGAGTACTTGGTATATTATAAAATTTCCGATAAATATCCTTATGACAAAATACTTTGTTGAGATAAGGGTTCAAATTGTCTAAATATATTTGTTTCATATTTCATGTATATGTGGTTAAATAAAAAATGTTGAGCGAGGCGAACATTATTTGATTTGTAAAATTCAACATTTAACTTTAAAAAAATTGACAAATAATCGTCACATTTATGCTCGAATGAAGATAAATAATTTCTGAACTGTACCTTTTAGGGGTCATTTTGATATCAAAATACAGTATATAAAAATATAAAAGATATACATAATAAAAATGTACATTTTAAGTACAAATTAGCTATAAAAATATTACTTATTTTGTTAAAATTTAAATTATATAAAAGAAGTACAAAAATAAGAACAACATAAACAATGAGGTGACATTCCCAGGAATATATCATTCATACACTGAGTCATTGAGTGTAGCCACTCAGAATACCCCTCTTTTCCTATTAGAGAAGTAATCTCAGCATTCAAATGAGTGAACGACGCTTTTCAAAATATATTCCTTGATCCTCCAATACACACACGTATATACCGGTCTTAGATTTTGTGGAAAATATTTTTTTCTGTTGATATTGATCAATATTTTCATTTCGTAATCGTCATTTAAATTATAAGGAATTCTTTAAGCAGAGTGCATACAGTATGAAGAAATTGCAGTCAGTATATTTATAGAGATATAAATAATAGTCACTTACTAACCATCACAGGGTAGTAAAAGTTAAATCGAACTAATCTTATACCACACGATGAATAATTGCACAAACTTTTCATCGAAGTTTTTAATAAATGAAATAAAAGATTGAATATATAGTAAACAATATTCATTATATAATATACATCATTGTAATGTGTTAAAATGGCTTGTAAATAAGGGAAAAACTGGCTAGAAAAATAATTCTGAAACAAGCTTTAATTTCAAAATAATATTTTTTGCGTGAAATATTGAAATGTCTCACTATAAAATCATTAATTTCACGAAATCCAAATTAAATCGGTAAAGTAAGATGTTTACAGTAAAACAGCATTCTGAGTATCAAAAAATATAATATAAGATAATTTACATGGATGACACTTGCTGTATCGAAATAGTTTCAAATATCGGTACTATAAAATATAAGAACTGATCACTCACTAACACATGTTAATGAACTTTAAAAGAAGATTGAGCTTATAAATTAAAAAAAAATATTTTGTTAACGATACGTGAATACTGTATAATTTACTGACCTTCGTGAAATATCGAAATTTGTAGAAAATTCTTTAAAGGAGTAACATTTTAAAATTTACCTTATTGTCAAGCAGCACGCTTATTTGAATTATTTAGAAGTTTTTCCTCTCGTGACGTGAGAAATAGAAAATTTACGCTTTGAAATTTGCTAGCCTATTTGAATATCTTGACGTTTTCTTTTGAAAAAATTCGTCTACGTACAGGAATTTTCTAAATATATTATATTCAGCTTCACCGTTTTTATTTAATTCATAAGTTGATATTTTGTATAAAGTATGCAACGACTTGAAAGTGTACTTTTAACACGTTCTTAAAAAATATGTTCACAAAGGGTATTTTTATTAGAAGTTATGGAAAGATAAAAAAATATGTATGTAAGGTAAATTTAAAACTTTTATTTTCAATACTCGGGAATTTTTTTATCATATTTTTAAAATTGTTTATTGTAAATACAATTTAATTTAATATTCGAATATATTGTTATAATTTTACACATTAAATCAACTGTAATAGTAATGCAACTTTAATTTAGTATAATTATTCAACAGTAATAAAATTGTTTTATTGAATAAATTGTTTGAATTTCATATTCATACGAAATATCAAGAAACATATCTTCAGTGCATGAGTTTAAAAATATCCCGTCTAATATTGTATTCGTTCTCTTTCTCTCTCTACCATATCCGATCCTTGTGGGAAATAGATGGCCACCATATGAAGCCTCCAAGATTCTCTGACACCTGCCAGCCATCTCGCATTCTCCCAGGCTATTCCGGTATCATTTAATTCCGCTAAGTACACCCTGTGGATAGTATCCAACGGTTTTCCAAGTCTTCAAAACCCCGTTTGTGAAATAAAGATAAGCAGGATACTTTTGGAAGGTATTCGTAGTACATACCCAAGCCAGTTCCAGCGCCGCTGCATGACTTTTAGTGTAACAGGGGCTTGACCCGTCCGCTCTCTTATCTCTGAGTTCCTTACGAAGTCAGACCACTTCACCCCTAGTATCTGACGTAAGTATCTAATCTCAAATGTTATAAAGACAACTCCAAACGAAGTGAATTGAAAACATGATGTTTATTATTACGAATACATATAAAGATTTAAATGAATTAATTATTAAACTTATTTTCACTAAAATTTTAGTCTGTTTAAATACGTTTCATTTTGAAATTCAGTTTTTTATATTCTTTTTACATTTTTCAATCAGAACTTCTAAATATATTTCATAAATCTATTACTATAATGTCACTGAAATTTATAACAAATTGCTACACGTTGAAAATAATATCTATTCGATAAAAATCTTCAAATATATCTTCTAAATCGGCAATAAATCTGCCATCGCTAAAATATATTTTATGGATATATTCTGCAACGTAAACGTAAATCAAGTGACATTGATGGAGATGCTTTAAGCTCGGAACAGCTGATCGGGCAATGCCGCTCAAGTGCAACCAGCACAGCCTCAATATTGTAAAGGATGCACCTGGCGAACAATGCATACGTTGGTTGGCTGGCAAGGTTGTATTATGTGAGGTTCTTGCGGCAAGGTTTTCATCGTAGGAACGCTACGTTGACATTGATGTATGCATTTACGTTTCGATACTGCAATTGAAGTATTTTACTAGTTGAATTAAAGTGATTAATTTGAAACTTTATAGATTCGTATTATTGTAATAGTTTGTTGACGTATTTTGTACAACATAAATAAGTGAAAATATAGTATTTGGTTATGTACTTTTGATTATTAAATATTTAATAACCGCTTTGATATGTTAAAGCTATTTAAAGTTTAAATTGTATTATGTTACAATGAGAGCACGGAAAGACGTTACTCACAATGAAAGATAAAACAAACATAATAAATAAACATAAATACAATTAGTATAAAACAATTTCTTAAGATAAATATTGTATACTATTCATCGCATTAAAAGTACTTTTGTCATTCCTGTATTGTAGAAATAAGTGTGCGCGGTCTGCAATTTGGGGAATGCAGGTTCAATTCCCACATCTGTCGGATTTAAAAAAATCTAAAAATGCAGTACTGGATGTTTCCACACTTCCACACTCAAAGATCCATATAACACACATTAAAAGTATATATATTCACACTGTGTAGATCCATATGCTGCATTTTCGGAGTGAATGTGGTATAAAAAGGTACTGTTGATGGAATTATTAGCGGCTATTTAATTATTGCTGGATTTCATAGATAAGTTGCTATTATATTTTCATAAATACTTAAATATTAATTTATTTCAATAAAAAATATACATGAATGTACTGAGTTGATTATTTATTACTTTTATAAAACGTTTTTTTTATACCGAGTGAATTGTATAATAAATCTTGATCAGTAAAATATTTTTAAAATAATTTGCGAAGAATAATCACCTAATACATTGAGCATCCAAGAACTGGGTCTTGAAATATACAGATTGTTTAAAAAACTATCGAATTACACATACGTCGTAAATGTATAAATAATCTTTAAAAGAGAGAACGGATTATATAAATGAACAATTCTGCAAGCATTCATAGAAACCTGGAAACCACAATAATATTAGTAACTATTTATAAAGCCTAAAATTACATTCGAATGATTAAATTCAATTATAAGGCATTTTTTAACATTTCGGTATTTTTATTGCTGTAATAAACATTAAGCAAGTATATAGTATTTTACCACAGGTGAGATAATCACACTAAACCGCTCAGTTATTTCTAAAAAGCGTTTTATTAAAATTTTCGTAATTATAGAGTACACAAAAAAAACACAATGGGTTATTGTCGCGTTGGAAATACAATTTGGAAAGCTGAATAAATGCCTGAATTATAAATAAATCAATACAAAAAAGCTCAACGGTTGAATTTTTGTTTTCTATTTATGGTGATGAAAAATAATATTTTTAACCAGTTTGTGGTGTTAAAAATTGTATTTTTATTTTATTAACAAATTAATGTTTCATTACATCACACTACTATTCATCATAATCGATGAGAAAACAAATAGGTCGATACAAAAAAGCACTGTTTAAAATTGTATTAATAACGTTAATTTATATAGCTGATATCATTTTATATCTGTGTTATATTGATGGAATTGCACATGTTAAATAAATCAATCATTTATTTTATATGATTGTTTTTCATCAACAATATACATCATGAACGTTTTACTCTTATTATATATATATAAAAATATTGATCAGCTTAGAGCAGATAATTACCAAGACTTTTTTAATATGTATTATAGAATATGAAAAGAAAAACGATTATAAGTACTTTTTGTTTCTGAAAACTATGTTTCATATTTAATAAGGATACGTCTAGCATTGTACTACGCTATTAAAGAAACTATTGATACTATTTACCATTATATCATTCTAAGATAAGGTCTTCGATCTCTTCGAAGATATTTAGAATTGTTATTTTTGATGTTGGTTTGATATGTAAAAAAAATATCGGTCTTACAGATATACGAGTATTAATATAAAATAAGTCGTTGCTTCAAATTTTGCATCAACTTGTGATGACAAAAAGTTTGAATAAAATTGTTTGCTTAGTTAAAGTGGATACAATGATTATGTGAAGTTCAATTATAATTAGACTAGTTTTATATATGTGCATATCACAGAGCTAAAATGAAAATACGAGCTTGTATGTGAAAAATGTCTGAATAGTTATTACAGATTTTGTTGATGTTTCTATTTATAACAGACTATTTACGAAGTTAAACTAGTAATTTTAAATGCTGAGAAACAAACAGCCACGAACTATTGACCTGAAATTACTCGCAGTGATTTCTAGTAATAAAAAATGTCAAAAGAAAGACATCGTTAAAGCAATTAAATAGAGGAAAAGCTTTTGCACGATTAGTAAGCTGCGAGGAAACTGTATACGTAATAAATGGCTACGGGAAAAGTCTGACGTCATCACAGGATATTAACGACTTTGAGGCAGCTTTTTTAAACACAGAGCTTTATTTGTTTGTCGACAAGCAGCATTTTTCACCGAGGTCTAAGGTTGCGCACTGGGTAAAACAATCCTCATCATCATCATATATAGCAATAAATTATGCTTCAATTTTAATTGTATAATTTCAAATCACCTCAATTTGCGCAGTTTGACATCTTATAACAGTTACCTCCATATATCTAATATTTTTTTTTTGCTTGGCTCATTTTTTACAACCTACCAGCAGTAAATTATTCAACTTGCCAATTTTATTTAACTCTATGGACTGTATTAATTCACTTTCCAAAAGTATTCCGACTGCAGCATGACGTTAAAATCTGTACGATCTGTACAATTTATTATAATATCGTGTCTATTGTTGGGTTAACTCATCAATATGGTATGAACTTTATCTTTAGATAATTTTCAAGACGCATAATTCTTTTCAAGTTGAAAAACAATGAATAGGTACACATTTTATAAATTTTTGGTGAAATCTATTCTTAATTTTGAGGGTGATTATATTTAGTATTTATATAATCACTCATCAGAAACTTTAAACACATGTGAAGTAATTGGATGGAAACCGTTTGGATAAACAACATGCTTCTTGAGCTAAAATGAATGTTTGTCAAATACGGTTGTATAAATTATTTTAATATTCTCGTTAATGTTTCTTGGCATATTTTTTGTATATTTTGTATATGAAAGAAAAGGAAATATATTTTTAACTGAATTTATTGATTTGAATTTAGCTGAAGCTATTTATATTTTACTTCATGTATAGTACACAAAAGTATTTTATATTTTAGTTTTTAAAAAATTAGTTTGCACACTGTCAGTGTCTTTTTGAAACATAATTATATTGTAATTTAATTTTAAAATTTGAAAAACATGCATTGAAAACTTTTATAAAAGATTTCAAGATGAAAATAAGAAAGAAGACGGATCCTTTTTGTTTTGATTGTTCTGCTTGTAAAGCTGGTGAAGGACATCTTGATGCAGCATGGAATATAGGTTTAAACGATCAATCTATGACAGACACTTTTCTTCAAGAAACGTTGGCTGTCATATATTATATCTTTATATGACAAGTTCGTATCTTTGAAAAACTTTTGCTATCGTTTATTCAACAGCAAACTTCAACATATTTAATAGCGTAAAGTGGCCATGAAATTTTTTGATAAATTCACATGAAAATAAATAATAACGAATTTTATTAATCGTATATATCCATTTAACCTGAAATAATTATAATAAATATAATACTCATAATTGAGAAGGTCGCATTGCGTAAATAAGAAATTTACAACCATCAAAATGCAAGACAAACGATGTCAACGACTATCGGGCCATTATTTAAAGTAAGTAGTTAGACACTGTCGATAAAATAGCTATATTAGCCATTGAAGATATTTGAAAAATAATACCACAATATAAAAGGCGACGAAGAAAATTCGTGGAACTAGTCTCTTGTCAAATTACTCATGCTAAAAAATAACATTTTAGATTAGGAAGGTTTTAAAGAAACTGTTGATTAATAGAACTATCTACTTAAATATATTTATACTTCGAACCTTAAAAACAAATCCGGTATGTAAGTGGAAAATATGAATTTATGCGATGTTAAAATTACTACCCCAAAAACAAAGTATACACATCTCCAATTTGTAAATACTCACTTAATTGGACATTTTTTCCACGTGAAGTCTTTGTCAGTCAAATTTTTAATCTTTTAAATACCCAGTCATGCATTTTATAAATGAAAAAAGGCGTAGGAACCGCAATATCCAAGTCAAAAGCTAAATAAGAAAAATTTTGAGGAAAATTATAACGTTCGTGATAGCCAGTTAAGATAATTTAAGTAATTCATTAATGTTAGATCCAATAAATATTGAGCCTAAAACTGATTATTTTACTATGCATATACATTAAGTATTATATTGTGAAAGAAATAGGTTTTTACTTACGAAGTACACACGCGTAATCTTTACTACGTCTAAGACTCTTCACACACGGAACAAAAACTCTAGTCATACTATTTTTATTACATACCCGTCAGAAACTAAAGTTGTTATTATAACATAATGGTTGTTAAGAGTTTGTGGTTACGATATAAAATACGCGCACATTTTGCGCTGGCGCAAAGTTAAGCACCTATCTAAAGTTAAACGCTTCGTGTATCTACATGTGGAGGTGGCTACCTTCAGGCAACCTATTAGCGAGAACTTTGAGCTTTTTTTTTCTTGAAACTGGAAAAGCTCTCGTAATTAAATTAAATCGACGGCAAGCTTTTAAAACACCTCTTGCGGGATGTTTACAGCCACTCTCATTGATGCAACAGAATGTCATTCACGAAGGATGACAACGTGGTGTTCACTACGTTTATGACGAAATCTCTTTTTTTAGAATGAAAGTTTACGTGTAAAATTTAAGTAGCACGTAAAAAACAAGATAAAATACTTCTTGACTATTTTTTAACTTTAAAAAGAAAAATTTCACCTATCAACCAATTGCTGTTCAAAGTAGAGTTTAACATGCTTGTCTCGCATTCGAGGAATGCAAGTTCGATTTCTGCATCTCCAAACAAAATCCAAAAATGTGAGACTGGATGCCTTTTGGGTTAATCAATTATATGACTAGAAATTCTGGTGAAAAATATTTTTTTAACACATATCTTGACATTGCCGAAATTCATAAATTCTACATGAATTTATGGGATGGATATCTTCATACCGCGTAGATCCATGTGCTACTTTGTCTGAGCGAACATGATAAATAAAGGAAGATTTACTAATATCAATATAAATATATCAATTAAAATCAAATCACTTTAAGCGAAAGCACTTTTTTATTCCACTGTACCCTTCTGTAATATATTTAAGCTTTTTATGGATAGGAGTGTAGCTTAAAGCTTTTAATTTGATCGTAATGTAAGCAATATATACATCATACTCACACTAAATTATATGATAACTTGATTGATATAATATGATGGGTATTAAAATACGTTTTGAAAATAAATTGTCTCCTTTAAATTTAGGCGTAGTGGAATAAATTAACAATGAAAATATACTTCTGAAAAAAACTGATATTCTTTATTGAGTCTTGTCTGTACTCCCGAATATAATTTCTTGCTCATTTTGAGAGAACACGTAACACACTAAATACTGAGAGAATAACGTTCAGTTTTTTTTATACTTTAAACGTATTTGTACCAGAATATGGATGAAAAAAAGATGCAATGATACGCAAACTTACTAGATTACACTCTATTTATTCCGTATATAAAAGAAAATTATGAAAAATATTAGTGGTTCTTTAGCCTTTAAGAACCAATAATATTACGAATTACTTTTACAGTACAATATAGATAGATGGTTTTTATAAAATACTTGTTTCGACTTAAGAGTACATCTCATAGTGCTTCATTAGTGTAAAGTAATTGTTTTATTTATTGTAACAATGAGAGGAAAATCATTATATGGCAACGAGTAGATTGTTAATATTATTATGCCAAACTATTTTACTTAACGTTTTCGATCGATTCGTTCGTCTTATACGTAGAAAACTTTGTATACTGAAGAAATCAATTAAAACTATATTGACGTCTCTATTTATTGATACAAAAAGCTTTTAATAATTTGGAATGTTTCCTGTAGGTGTAGAAACGAATGTAAATACAGACCATGATCCTTAAAAATGCGTTAAAATCATTATAATTTATCCAAACTTTTAAGCTGAGAACCTTTTGCCGATACTTTAAAATACATTTGGCGCTTTCAAGTACTTTTGTATATTTAATGATACAAACCCTTTTAATGTTTCATATTAACGTTTAAAAAATATCTCATTTTCACGCAGTTTTGAAGGAGATTGCTGTCAAACATCCATTAGGAAAGTATGTCTTATGTAGACTGCTTGAAATATATCAGTAATATATTTTAAATTCCATTGAAGTTTTATTCATTAGAATTTATACATACACTTAGTTTCATGAATAGGCTACTTGATATGAAAATATAAAATAAAAACTTGTAGCATATTGGCAAATTATAGCGTTGATAATCTGTTTTTTCTTTCTTTTAAACGGTGATATATGAAAATTAATATATATTGTATCATTATAAACATGCGCTATTTAGAACACAGAATTTTAAAATCGTTTCATATCGTATGTACATTTTTAAGTGTAAAAAATTAATATAGGTTTAGTGCTAAAGATATGGCCGATGCACAAATGAAGTTCAATGGGAGTGATATTTGCGTTATCCTAAATAATATTTTAAGGCAGATTATACTGTACATATTATTTACAGTGCATTAATAGATATTTCTGAGTTTATTGACAACTGACTAAGAATAGCTATACGCTTCGTTATAAAGTAAATTCAGTGATTTAAATTTTGAAATGTTCCCATAAATTGTACATATATTTTACGGCAAAAAAAGGTACCAGAAGTGAAAATTCCCGGTAATCAAGAGCTTAGCCTGTTTTTGAACTTAATGTGATGAGATTGATTCTCACTGCTGCTATATTTTTATAAATTCAAATATGAAGAACTGGATGTTCTACAAGCTAAGTATTTTGTCTGAAGCCCAATTTTATCGGAAAAAATCTGTCAAAATAAGTCTCCATATTGCGAAAATTCATATGCTTCATATTCGAATCAGGCATGAGAAGAAAACGATAATATAATTTATTTTTTAGGTTAAACAATAATTTTATTTACATATTTGGGATAATTTCTGGAGCTTTTAAAATGCAAATAACTTATTATTCAAGTATTCTATAAATTTGCTGTTGACATATTTTTGTTCAAAGTTAACAGCTTGAAAGCGCATCTGACTTGAAAAAACATCATATTACATACAAAAGCTTCAAGTATTAAGTGAGATAGCAAAAGCACATCAAAGTGCTTACATTTATGTTTGTACGCTTGAGAAATGCATTTTACAAACGGCGTTCATTATTTACTTCATATAATACAAAGGTTAAAATTAAAAAGATCGTGATTTTTGAAAAACGTTTTTATCAAATTTAAAACAGATTTCTTCAAATGTATAAGCTATATAAATGATTTTGTTCAGAACAAATGCATTTAATTGATTTGTATGCAAATTTTGTTTATTGATGACAAGCGTATGAGTAAATCGGTTTTAATTAACTAAAAGGGCTCTAGAGTTTATCTGTACATATAAGCATGATAAATTAATTAAAATTAATTTAATTAAAATTAATAGATAATATGACTATTTCAAAAAATAAAATTTTCGAATCGCTGATCATTTCAACATAAAAAAACCTACGCTAACTACGCAACAATTATTTTAATTTATATCATTTTTGTCATTAGGCAGTTTTAATTTTTTTCTATCAGATACTTAAATATATATAGTTTATATTTTTTAATAATTATATTTGCAGACGAAACACGTGTGGAGAAATTAAAAAATAACGTTAGAATCAATTACCACATAGATTTGATGTTGAATGTATTCCACTTATATATAGTGAAAAACAAAGTGTGTAAACTTTTTATGGTAAAAATGAATAATCAACAGAGATTTAAATTGAAATTGATTACCAATTTTCCAGTTATATTTTTTTTACTTTACATGATGAGAACATTAATAATTATATATTTAAGGCATTTGCAACATCACATTAAAGATTTCAGATTAATTAATGACCATTAAAACATAGAAAGCAAAGCAAGTATTGTAAAAGTAGCAGTGAGCTTAAAGAGAGAATATGAGAAAGAAAAAAAAGAACAACAGCCTACCGAGATTATATTCTATTCTTTTTCTGCATGAATAATCTAAAATAGAAAGTGGTAGAATCTCTAGCATCCAAATAATGGCTCGAAACATAATATATTTTAAGCCCCCAGAAGTATATTATCGTATGTCTAAATTTGGCTGTTTTGAGCTATGAACGTAGTTAAACTAATTTTTTTCTTCTATCCTAGGAGAACAATAAAATATCTAAAAAAAAATATTTAACGAAATTTACCCAAACATCAACATTCATTCAAATGAATTGAGTAAAGTATAGACAATACTACTCTAGGAACTATGGTACAACAATGTTCTTCTTAAACCTTTAAAGATACTTTTTTATAAGAATAAAAAAATGAGCACCACAGAATTATTACACATTAAATCAAGTACATGAATCTTATGATATGACAGTCTTCCTTTGTGCGCGCATATATTTTTTATCATGTTTCTGTCTTTCAAAATAAAACCATTATTTCATCAGCCGGCGATGCTACCAATAAGAAAGACTACAATGATTATCAATTAGTGCAAGCTTCACATTAAAAGGAAAAATGTATAGAAAACAACTTCAAAGTCTGTCATCACAATATTTTGGTTTTATCTAAGCGCGCCTGTTTGTATAATGCCATCCAATTATAACTCAAACAGAATTGTTGTTTTCATTCACCGCGATGGGTTTTTTTTCTGTTTTGCAATTCACACGACTGACCTGGTTCAAATTTATTAAATTCACTGAACGGAAAGTCAAATTCATTTTTTACCGCAATATTCTCAAATATCTAAATCCAACTTCATTTATAATTGTCTAATATAAGTATGTGCACAATATCTTATACATATTATAATAATACCATTACATTGAGGTTATATTGTAATAATACACCATATCAAGTAAACACCTTATATCACATTTTGATAACTTCTTATTATCCCTTTTTTTCACATTACGTTGCTGTCGTCTACAGGCTATAAATGCAATTTCTCAACTCAAAGTCTTCTAACCACATCAGCTCCAATAGTGCAGCAAACAGATTTTAACAGTGTAAAAATGAAATGTTTAGATATAGAGTACGCTGATTTTTGTATTTTAAGACTTAGTTTTACAAATTTTTGACGAGAATCTGCAGACAAATATTTTAATACTATACAATTTATCATTCCCACTTAATAAACAAATTAATTTCCACTGCAGATCTTTTTTGTATTAAAAATGTTTTATTTCTTGACAATAATTACAATAGAAACTTGTTCCTAATTCACGGTTCTAAAGCAAATAGTTACAGAAGTGCCTTATAAACTTTTAAGCTTCTAATTGTTGACATTATTGCTTAATACTTTAATTTTTATGAGTTAAATATGCACTTATTTTATATTATAAAATATATATACAATTATTTTGTATTGAAATATTTAACTTGTAGAATAAAAATATCCTGCTTAATAAGATATTGTGTCAAAATAAAGCTATACTTTTTTGAGATTGTTTAAAAACTAATACAAAAAAAGTTAGTTTTTGTTATATATTGTAAATACAAATATAACGTTAGGTGAAGTGTCGTTCTATGGTGATTAATATATTAATATATTAAATATATTTTTAAGTAATGACACCAGTAAAATAGAAAATAATTTAAATCACACTAAAATTTTCGGAGCACTCGTGATCTATAAATAAATATAGACAGGAATACAATTAAAATAAAACTGTGATTGTTAATTAAAGCAGTGAATTGACACTATTTAGTTAATTTTTGGTCATTAAAATATACTTAAGCGATATAAAATGATTCTTTATTTCTACACGATACAGCATTTTCCAATTATTGTATGCTCCTTTTCTGTTACCGGAAACACGTGATATAATTTAGTAAAGGACCGCGTCATGTAGCGATCCCGTTGTGTTTACTTCCTAAACTAGTTTCCTGGAAAGTTTTCACACACCTGCTAACAAAGCTTACGCGAAAATCAAACATCTTATTTTACTGAAAGCTCGTCTTAAAATTATTAATAATTGTAGCTAACAAATTAACTTAGGAAATTTTCCAACCCCATTAATTCATACCGAACTGTATTATTAATTTAATCATTAATATAATATAAGAGCTCAAGGCAGTCTTATAAAATAGCTTAGAAACCGTACAAGATATCATATTATTCGACTATATTATATTGAGTCATTTAGATTTTAAAATGTTGACTGATTGAATAAGAATATGTTAACATTATGATTGTTTGAAAATCTTAGAAAATATTATGGAAAACAGCTATTTTTGAAAATTGAAAAAAAAAAATACCTACAGCAGTACTTTTTCCTTTTTGTATTGTTTTAAGAAAGCATATATTTATAGGGGGATCTGAGTTATATAATTGCAAGATGGTATTTTGTCTTACCGTTGTTTTGATAATGTATTAATAATGTAACCATGTATCTATGCGTTGAGTTTTAAAGTTACCGAACATATCCTATAAAAATTTTATCACAATTTTTTTGCTTAAATGGCATTCATAATGGATGAAGTCGATAATTTTAATACTAATACATTCATGTAGTAATATGTTTATTGTTATTTCAACCATAATTTAAGTTATTATACTATCATTATGTAACAGCACTAAATTATAATAAAGAATATTTATTCTAATATTTATAACTCCCCAATTACTTACTAGATCATCGAGCTATTTTATTAGGGTGATTATTTTGATTACTTATAAATTTCCCAGTAATGTTTCAACACAAACACGATGAATAAAACATAATTTTGATATTTCTAAAATAAAAAAGCTTTAAGTGGATTTTTTTAGATTTGTTTTCATTCTATCTATTTTAAATATAAAATGAACATAACATGTATATTTGGTTACTGTAAGTAAAATGTTATAAAATAATTCTAAGCTAGATGTATTTTAAGTATCTTTTGATTATTTTTATTATGTTTAGTACAGGAACCAATACATTACATACATGACATTTTTATGGAATTTTAATTGAAATTTTGAATTGCACGTGGTTAATTTAACTAAATATGAGGAATAAGGAATATCCAAAAACGTCAACATTACAATTTTTCATTTTATTTGTAGCTCTTTTTAATAAAATTAAGTATTTAAATAAATAGTAAAAACCGAAAAATCCACATAATTATCTTTAAAAGTATTGGAAAAAATCTAGTTAAAATTGACCAAAATGTGAAAATTTGATATACTTATGACTTTATATACCGTTATCTTTAAAGTTATTTTGTAACATAACACGTACTTTAGAATTTATTAAGTTGTAAAAAGAACATGCACTTTTTTATGGTGGCGAAGAAGAAATATGTCGCTGTTAACTGTGAACAGAAAATGATGGACTATTAAAATGAATCGGCCACATTTTTATTTAATACCAAACTGCTATTACATTGAGAAATTGTCAACCTATCGCTTAATATTTCATTACAATGTATTTTGTCGAAATACGAATTGTACTAATATTATTTCGTAGCAAAGTTTTTATTATCCTCACTGGTGTCACTTAAATGCAAGGGAAATAAACATGTTCAGGTATTTCCAGGCAATCGAGGGGCTGTGTTGCCAATCTTTAGTAACAAACAGTAGAAATCATTGAAACATTAAAATAAAATTATAAGGACTTAATTATTTTTCTTAAAATGGATAATTATTATAATTTTACTTCGATTGAAAGACGCATATTTATATTTGAATATTACGAATGATACAAAAATAATGACGATTGCTTTTCACTTTTAGCTCTAGCTATACCAAGGTTTACTTATTTTGGTACCAACCGGAATGAGTATATAGCTCCACGAAAAACAAATTTTATAAATATTTTTTTTTTATAAATATTTATAATTTTTAATAAATCTGTTTATTTAACTACAATATGTATACAGACAACGGTATAGATTCATAGCGAATTTATATTATACCCAATTTTTGTAAATATTTTAAAATAAATATTAATTTAACAAACATCTTTAATTTCTCAAAGGAACGGCTCAAAATGCAAACTTCATCAACTTTTCGTCATTTTTATATTTTAACGTACTTGTTTACTCTTGTCATCGCAAAATACATAATTCACCATATACTTAATTTGATTTGAAGGTGAACAAAACTTTTCTGCATATTACGGGTTGGTACATAATTTTTCCTCGCACCTGCATATTATTCGCACCGACAATGATGTCCATACATATAACTGACTCTCTTTTGCTCGTTTGGGATGTTTACTAAGATTTACGAAATAAAAAATACCTAAGTCAACTATCCTTTCTTCCACTACTCCCAGCGATCATCATCGTTGAGGCATTTTGGACGGAATTATTAAGACACTACCAATTATAAAACATACAGTGAGTTCTAAAACAAAAACATAGTGGAAGACATGCATCTTATAATTACAGAAGTAAGTTAATTATTTCCATCAAAAAATCATACTAGACACTTAAAAATTGTAATGTTGTTGACATGTGTGACAATTTTTATTAATTTTAGAAACAACAGAAAAAAATCCTTACCTTCTAAAATATAGAAACCAATATTTTTTTATTTATGACATAATTAAAATATAACATGCAGATTCGATTTGCAATATTAAAAAAAAAATACAATAAAAATTGACAAATGGCAACACCGAGTGCAGGTGTGGTCCGTTTACCGGCCCCGGATTTAAATGTCTGGTTGGTTTCGTATGCGGCTAACGTATCTACAATAATAAAAGAGTGACCCCGGATACAGTAAACCCACTGTTGTCACTGCTGCCGTATTCACTTTTTATGTGCTGTTGTATTATTTACTACTATCACATTGTTGTACACTCACTATTTGGAGAGCTCTGTTTTATTGACAACAGCACGGTTGAACTACACCACGTATTGAAGATTCTAAAACTATAACTAGAGAATTGGTGCACAAAATGACAGAGGTATTCTAACTACTGTATACATGAAATGTATTCCATAAAAATTACTATCGTTCTTAAAGCAGCTATACAAAAATATATCTCATCTGAATATGTAATGTATTCCATCGTTTATTAAAATATATATCACATTAATCCCACGAACAAATATTTAATTAATCTATTTATTTGTTACTTAGTACTTTTTGTTGCACTATTAAATCTCTTAATTGAATATTATAATGGAGAAAAAAATTATAAACAATATAATATAGATTAAAGTAAATTATGTGCCATATTTATACATATTTAGAGGCGTAATATATTCTCAGGTGAATTCCATGATGTTCTAAAATGTCCTTTAACAGTTTAAAAAGCTACTATAATAAAATATACAAGTCCACAAAAGCTTGCCGGTTCAGACTGTAAATGTCACTATACGTGTTTCGTTTGCAATACCCGCGTCATCAGAATTGGTTCGCACATTTTTATCCTTATTCCAGTATAACAGGGTATCGACATATTTACTCTCTAAAATTTTTCTATGGTAGAAAAGGGTCTTGTTTTAGGGACCATTTTGGTTTTCGTATAAGTTTTAAACGTAAATAAATCTCCATATGTGAGATCACTGTTAGCGACCCGGGTTTCGCCTTTCGGCATCTTCAG
>JAGVSQ010000308.1:955-26829 GCA_022683975.1 Rhyacophila evoluta
TCTAAGATGATTGATTTGATTTATCAAACTAAAATAAGCTAATGTTTTATTTTAAGTATATATTACAGAATTACAATATTACTGGGAAGAAATGAAAGGAAATTAATTACAAAAATTTAACCACCTGTTTATTCACAGATCCAACTTAATTGCATATTGATGGCTTAATCTGCAAACCAGTTAAGTCCATTTGTGTCAAATGTGTTAAACTTTGGTGTATGTTTATGATTGGCATTGGGGGCGTTTGCGGATGATTTTATGTATTTATATTTTTTGTGAATTTAGTGCATTTTGTATGCGATAGAAATATTGAAGCTGAATAAAATGGCATCAAAATCAGTTTTTCGATCATGGGTGGAATTAGCTGGTTTGCAGATTAGGCTATTAATATGAATTGTTGAAATAAAAATAATCTACTCTAAAATTGGATGATAATTATGGGATTAAGATTGGTTCTTTATTTGTGAAAAGTAACCTCTTTCAACTCCTTGATCACCAATAGCTCGACGGCGGGCATATTGATTTTGGATTTGGCGGATATTTATTATTTTTTAAAATGAACAACACCTTTAGATATTTAATTGAATTAACCCCATACAAATACTGATAAACAAACAAAATAAAACGATAAATTTCACTAAATCAGTAATATGTGTGTTAATTTGCATATATCATACATAGTTATGTGAGTGTTACTACACATTATCTATTAATTTCAAGTTTTTTTTTATTCTTTTTGAATATATGGCATGTGGTTGCTAATTTGGTTCTAACTAGTGATCAAGTGGTTAACTATTTACTAAAATTAAATTTATTAACAAATAACACTAAAAACCCGGAAGTTCAGAGATCTTGAAAGCTCTTTCTTTTTTAAAGATTTTTGATGTTTTTAAATCTCACCTGTTTCATTAATACATTTACATTTTTAATCTTCAGGACCTAAACAATCACGAGCTTCATCTGAAGAAAAAGTCTCGGAATCAAATAATTCTCGACCACCCCAAGTAAAAGAAGCACAGCATAGTTCTAACTTTAATACAACTTCAGATTCAAAATCAAAAGAGGGCATCTTTTCAAAACTTAAACAAAAGATTTTTGGATAGACAACATCGCATGTGTTATTTATTACTTCGTTTTATTTTTTTTGATGCTATCATGTTAATACAATACATCCAGAAGATTATAATTACAATCCAAGTATTCCTAGGATTGCATTGCAGTAGATTCAAAAGCAATTAAGCAACAGTTACACATCTGGAGCAGGAAACAAAGATTACAGTCCTCATTTTAAACAAGTTTTTAGTGCAATCTGTTATTAATAATCATATTCAATCTGAATGTATTAATGTATTACCGAGCCCTGAGTCAATTCACACTTCACAAAAGACATCAGTGTACGCAACTGAATATGCTCGCTATGTATGTAAACAATGACTACAAAAGCCCGCACACAAAGTCCTAAAATAATATCTTTACGATTAACTTGAAATATTAAAGTATGCGATGAAAATATTCCTCAGACAATTGATTTTCCGATTAATCCATAGCATCAACAGTAGTATCCATTATTGTGTAATAATATTCTTTATATCGATTTAAGTCTGCAGTACCGTAAATTGAAACTCAACTATACATTACTTTTACAAATTTTAAAATTAAAACCAAATTCACCTATTGAAACATTATGTATTGATAAAATGTTTAGGCCTATTTATTATATAAAACTTTCTGATCCATTGAATAAGTCAAACTGAGAATTATAATCAGTTTTTGTTTCGAAGTACTGTACTATGAATCCAATACTAAATATTATTTAACTACAAATATATAATATTAAAATATTTGATTAAGTGCTGTTTCGTTTTGCTACTTAGACTTAAGAAGTATTTCTAACATATATTAGAATTTTCAAACATTTGTACAAAAAAATCTATTGTCCTGTTCTTTTAATCATTAGTTATGTAGGTAAAAATCTGAAATATATTATACATCTTCACTGGGTACACAATTTATTTTTTATATAAATATAATGGACAACACAGCTAAAGAAGGAATTTGAGTAAGCTGGAATGTCAAGAAAACCATGTAACATTTAATTATTTTGAAATTGTGATATTACTATTTACGTTTTTTTGTGTATTAAAGAACATAGTAACTTGAAGCATTCAGACTTTTATTTACGTCTTGGCGAATTGTCTATTACTTTCTTCATCAGAAGTGAAAAATCAGTCGTCATAATAATTAAACAATCATCAGTCTTATAATCCATCGTCCTGTCTATCCATTTCATGCTGTCTAGTCCTGCAGATGCTTTATCTCTTTCTAAATTGTGCAAGGTTCTCTAAACACACTTAATCAATACATCATGCTCATAATTCAAACCAAATAGTAGTAACGTTGTAATGAGCCGTAACAATCCAAATATGCAGCTTCAAAAATCCCTGAGATGTGCAAATAACCAAATATAATAAACAAGCAATTAACAAAAAACCTCATCCACTATGAGTTAGTAAAAATAAAATAATAAAATTAACGTAAACCACTTAAATCATAAAATAACAAATGCTCATTTCATAACTACAATTTCATTTCATCTTAAATCCTTTATTTTAATGATTCAAAATTCGGAAAACAATATAATCTTCACTATTTCATATTAATAAGACAACATTTGCTTTACAGTTCTGTAATCGAGAACTTCTCATAAATGTTATAAAAGAGAAAAACAGATGTGACAGAGTAACTCGTTTGCCATTTGACATTGAAACCAAACTTAACTAACTATGAAAATGGTTGACCAATATCAATATGCAGTGCTTATTCACCAATTTTTTATGAATCTTATGTTGGCAGAATATATTTTTAAACATGGAATTTTCCTACATATCCTAAAAAGTCTATGTAAGGTGCAGATCCAACTTGAAATCATAATGTGATCAAAATAATATAACAGTTTCTTTTTCTTTCAGGCGGGAAAATATCTATTGGCGAACCCCTTGATCTGATTGATGCAATTCGCGAAGTGTTAAAAGAAAAGATTTCTCTGCCAAATGACCAAAATACCATTATTGATACAACAAAAGAAACTACTGATGAAATCCAACCTGACCAAACAGAACTCAAAGTAAAGAACAACAAAAAAGCAACATCCAAAGACAAAAAAAGTGCACAAAGCAGAATAGAAGATGAAGAAATTAGCAAAAAATCTAAAAGAAATAAAGTGTAGAATGAAACTAGTTTAAATAGGATTTTCAATAAATAATGTAAAGGAACTTTAGGATGCTACAGTAAAAAGATTTTTTTTTAACACATTCGCACCTAGATAAATATGCGCAGCTGTGGGACTGATTCGTACTGATAAGAGTGAGTCTTATTTAAATCATAACTTTTACTCTAGCGGGAAATATTTGTTTCTTTATCTCTCGTTCTATACTATATACTAATAGTAAAAAATGAAAGTATATTATTTTTTATCAGTACATCGAGTACTATCGCCATATCGCCGATATTGCCGTTGGTTTGCTGAATAGACCAAATTTCAAATATTCAGCCAATGAAAAACAAATTTACTTAAGTACATATAGGTAAATATTTAGCCATGATTTCTGTATTGTGAAGGAATAGAATTACAGTATATAATATTTTATAAAAAAATCAATTGAAAATACTTCTTGTTTTTCAAATCACCCAACATGGAAATTCGATAAACCAATCCTATAACGATGATGCGTTCTATAATTTTGGATGTTTGGTAAAAAAAATCACTTTAAAATGTTATATTACACAATTTAATTCTAAACATTTGTGAGTCCTGGTTTATTCACCTGACTTAAGTGCTCAATTGTTTTCGATAACAATACACCATTGCTCTGTATTTTATAATTATTCATGTTTGGGATAAGCCATAAACTATGACATTAGTTAAACGGCTTTAACTCGTAATTGCCACCCATAGAGGGGATACGAATTCCCCGCCACTACACAAAAAGACCGATGCGCAGATTCCATGCTCCTTAGAACTAACGAGTTAATAAAGTATATACAGAAAATGTAGTGGCGCTGAAAGTTATTTTTTAATTTTTCATAGAATCTTATAAAATCCTATATTATACTAGTTTGGGCTGTTTAAAATTATTTTGGATGTCAAAATATATTTCATTTCAATAAAATCAATCTCCATCTGTAATAATTAAATTACTTATATTAATTCATAATGAAAGTTGGTACTATCAATAAATTATATTCCAGTTGATTTTTATACATATGTAAATTTTTTTAGAAACAAACCTCTTCCTAATGTCTCCCATTTAAATTTGATTTCTTTCCAAAATATGTATAACCAATTTGATCAGCGCTAACATATTTATATCTTGCTTGTTCATTAATAAAAATAGTAATTACTGAAAACCTATGGTTACGACTGCCTTGTACCACAATGCAATCGATCTAAAGAAAATAATTCCCGCAACAAGTAAAATGTCTTAGAGGATAATATCTGTCTTCACCATTTTTATCTGTATTCAAATTTGCTACCATAATCTTTACAGCATATTTTCTTTTAGAGGCTTTGATAAATTAATTGTTATTGCGTAAAAATGAATTTTATGTGGCGAACTATTTAAGACAAATTCATTCCAACATTTTGGGTGCTAAGACAGAAAATGTTATTACAATATATTAGCAATATGAGACATATTGTTTTATGTAAATGTTACCTTTTCATAAAGATGTCGTTTTATGAAAAATTGTGTGTATTTTTATTCCTATGCATCCCAGAAACTACATTATGAAAATGAACTTGCTGCATTAAGTTGTCATCTATTCAGAAAAAAAAAATCATTGCTAGAATTAGTCCTTGCAAGAAAAGTTATACTCTTCTTGAAAACAAGATAGAAAATCTTTTGTTTGGTTTATAAACAATTCCACTTCAAGACTGATTCAGAGATAGTGCCAAACACCTAATTTGATTTATACAAAAGTAGATTGCAAATTCAAGTAATTCATTTAACCTGTCTTGAATTTCAAAACAACTTCTGATTGATTCAGTTATAGAAATTCATTTAGAGACAAAGGTCAAGTGTGAAATTTGAAGAACACGCTTCTATTTAAAAAAAACACGGGATTATCCAACGCATTGGGATTTATTGGTAAAAAAATATAGAATACAGAAATAATATTGATACATAATTAAATTATAGGATTATTCCCTTTTGCCACGTGACACAATCTTGCCAAGAGACCAGACATCTGTAATAAGGAACCAAGACCGTCAATGATCCTCAAATGTGTGAAACCAATTTCTTTGATGAAAGCCAGTTTTAAGTTCTCATCTATGTTCAAGTTCTTGCATACTTTGAAAATATTTCCAATTATATCTTCTGCCGCATAACCCAACTTCCATAATTTTGACATCATCTAAAAATTAAAATGGAACAAGTTATGAATTATTATTATTCAAACACAGAAAATGTAGGGTTTTACATTAGATATGCCTATTGAGTTGTTCTCAGGAATTTCCATGTTTTTTCCATTCCCGTTTCCAGGGAAATTTTTGATTTTTTTCCCAGGAAAAAAATAAGTATACTTTTGTTACGTAAGGCCACTTCACACATTTTCCATAATTTTTTTGCTATTTTAAATTTCTCGTTTATTTTTTTACTCTTCCATTCTCAATAATATTATTTCTGGAATAACAAGGTTCTGACGAGATAAACTGATGAGTCAATTAGCTTGCATACAGAGTACATCTTAAAACCCTGCGTGCCTGTTTCTTACAACCATTGGGATTCCAGATACCCGAAAAACCAATATCAATATTGAGAAATCAACATTGAAAAAATCCCACTATTGTAATACAGTCAAAATCCGAATAATGAAAAACAAGATATACCTAATTTACATTCCTTTATAATGAAATTTCAGTACAACGAAACAAAACAAGTGGTCCCATGATTGTCTACAATTTTTAACAAGGATCGATTTTAAGCTGCTCATAATTATTTCAAATATGATTCCATCAAATAGAAATACAGCTTACAACTGTGTAAATTTTACATAAAATACAACCACCAAAAGCGTCAAGTGCGTGCAAAATATGAATTTGATAAATATTATATATTACCTTGTATGCTTTGTGTATATCCCCTTTACTGCACAATTCAAGCATTTCTTTAACAAGAAGTGGATGAGGCTCATCACAAACTTTGAAGACATTTTCTCCATTTATGTGACCAAAGCCATTCGAGGTAGATTGTAAATTATTAAGCGCTTGCCGCATGTCTCCTTGAGATGTGAATACTACAGCTTGTAGACCATCATCAGTGTGAGATAATTCTTCCTTTTTGCACACTTCCATAACCTATACAATAAAAATATTTTTTGTTTTTTGCAATGAGAAATGAGACTATAGGTATTTTGTAAATACTGATGACAAAATAAGTAAAAAAAGAGAGTTGCAACAAATATTACAACTACAGACTTTCATATTACTATGCTATATGCAGATTAGGAAAAATTAAGTGAACAGCAAGACTAATGATCAAAGTAATCACAAGTGATCAGGAGTTTGCGAGATATTCATGCTTGTTCATATCAGTAATAAACATTCTTCTTGTAACATAAAATATGATTGTATATATGGGGGCTCTGAAAACAGACAGTAGTCTCCATATTTTATCGAAAATAAGTTATAGTTGGCAATTCCACCTATGGTAGTATGGATGTTAAATTTAAAAGAAATAAGGGTTCAACGTGTACAATTTTGAAGAATTAAAATAGATTTAAAGAGGTAATTTCGACAATTTCAATTTTGCACTTAATACATAAAAAATATTATTGCGAAATAAGCTCCGCAGTTTTCATTCTTCTACATACCAAGAACAGCAGTTTTATATAGTGAGAGACAAAGGTGAAAGTTTTCATTATTAAAATGGATACATTTCTAAAAAAATGTAAATCATATTAAGATAATACAAACAAGTGCATTTAACATTATTTTTTAATAAAAGTTCTGCCTATAAAAAGGAGAAAAATGTTTTTATTGATTTACTTTTAACTTTAGAACTGCCACTTTTATTTGAAGCGCTCTATATCAGTGCTCCGTAATCTTTTATCTTTCACGTTGCACTTGACATTTTTTACAAATTTTCACGGCACATCACAAATAAGAAATGCCGACATACAAAACTAAAAAACAGTGGCATTTCTCATACTTTTTTTCTATTGTAGAAATGCGCCACACCATACCCAGCATCGTCAGAACATTGAAAAATTAAAAGTGTTTTGGATAATAATTGACTCTGCATCATATGCATGCGCTACTTAAAATGTTAAACTATGCAAGTATATGTGTGAGTAGTGCTGCCAACTTAATAATTTATTTTCTAAAAGTTTCGTGGTTAACTTAATTAAGGATGCTTGTTGTTACTTTTACCGCTAAACTGAGTAAGAAACTGAAAATCACTTGAATAATAGCAGTGCTATCAAAAGAATATTTCTATAGTATCACCTTTGCTAATATTTGAGCATCTGTTAGTTTAGAATAGCGTAGCATAGCACATCTCGATTGAATTGCTTCGATAATCTTTTCACTAGTATTACAAGCAAGAGCAAAACGTGTTGTGTTGCTGTAGATTTCCATAGTCCTCCGGAGTGCTTGTTGTGCTCCTTCTGTCATGCTATCGGCTTCATCTAATATTACAATTTTGTGTCGGCCATGGGGTAATGTTACCTGGAATATGAAGAGAGAATAATAAATATTTCAAAGAAACCAGAACTCTACCTTGATTTTTTCCTGCAACAATTCTTACTACAATGAAAAAAATATATTATGCAAATTATTATCACTTCTCTGAATACAAATGCAATGTAAATAATATGTCGGATGACAAAAATAACTCCCTATGGCAATTTTTGACAGAAAAATCTGGCTTCTTAATTTAATTACCTTTTGTTGAGCGAACATTTTGATTTTGTTTCTGACAACATCTATCCCACGGTCATTAGATGCGTTTAATTCTAATACAGCCTCTTTGAACGCGTTTCCGAGCAAAATCCTTGCCAAACACAAAATAGTGGTTGTTTTTCCCACACCGGGTGGCCCAGCAATTATTATATTTGGTGCATTGCCGTTTTGAGCAAATACTGAAAGCCTACTAATCGTGTCTTCATTGCCAACTATATCTTCAAACTTCTGCGGTCTGTATTTTTCGATCCATGGAAGATTGGAATTCGCTTTTTGAACTTGTCTGGCTAGTTTCTCTGGCTTTGCAGTAGTTTCCTGCTTGTCATCAACTACCATAATTGAATCATCGTTTTCTATCATGTTATGACACTTTATTTAGCCTTCAGCCAACATAAATTTAAACATATATAACTCTAAACTCGAAAATGTTTTCACTTTTAGTTTAACAGACGCAAGTATTACTGTGACAGGCGAGTCGTAGTATATATTCGCGCCTTAATGATTTGTTCGAATTTTGTATAATAGCTAGGCAATCTTAAAAAAAGCTTAAAGATATATAATTTCACAGTCGCCTGATATTTTTATGTTAATTATTATACGGATAATTTTTTAAGTTCACTCATGGTGGCATAAGATCGAATTGTGTCTATTCAATATAAAATATAAATATTTTGTAGTATGAACTCTTATTACATTAGATTTTAGTTTTTATTTTTGCATACGGCTACTTCAGTTTTGTTTGCGTATTTTGACATTCAGGGTGGGCTGTCATTTCCATAAATATTTTTATTGTCTTTAAAGCGTTTTAGAAAGGTTCGTCAATTTAATAATCAAATTTAAATAGTACAATAATTTAATATAAACCATCTATGACATTACCGTCGTATTTTTTGTTGTATTGTAATAAATAACCTCTGGCATACTTTTTGGGCGATGAATCATCATGCCAATTTACAAATAAGTTATAATCATTCGTAATTTCACCCACATTATCACATTCTTGCAGTGTGATATTCCATATAAAGCTGATTTTTGATTCGAGTACTTATCCAACATAAAACGTTTTAATTACTTCATATTGTTGTAGGATTCAAAAATGGACTGGTTATTTGGGAAGAAAATGACACCTGATGAAATGCTCCGTAAGAATCAGCGAGCATTAAATAAAGCAATGCGTGACTTGGATAGAGAAAAAATTAAAATGGAACAGCAAGAGAAGAAAGTCATAGCTGATATCAAAAAGCTGGCTAAAGAAGGGCAAATGGTACATACCCAAGAATATTAAATGTAACAAGTTAACTCATATCATGTTTGAAATGCACGGCTGACATTCTTAGAAGATTAATGCAGGAATTCAAATTACCCTAGAACAATAAAGTTTCAGTTATCTGGGAGCTGAGTTCCTTGAACTGCTGGACGCCTATCTACACATATGTCAAAGTCTAATACTGCCAACTTAAATTTTTATCTGACTAAATGTCAGGAACTCGGCCCCCAGAAAACCTAAAGTTTCTTCCGTTCTGACATCATTGTGATTATTATGTTTTGTAATCATTAATATTGTGTTGTTTTAAACAATGTCAGGATGGTACAATAATTTTTCAGTATTAATTTTATCTTGGCGAAAAAGCAAGGAATCTGGAATGGATTATAAATTTATAGTTAAAATAATTATGAACTTTTGCTTTTTTTAAAGTGAGTATTCTTCTTCGCCTATCTCAAATTATATCTATCAATGTGGCTTTTCAGGATGCTGTTAAAATTATGGCAAAGGACTTGGTGAGGACGAGGAGATATGTGCGAAAATTCATGCTTATGAAAGCGAATATACAAGCTGTCTCCTTGAAAATACAAACACTCAAATCTCAAAATACAATGGCTATGGCAATGAAAGGGGTTACCAAAGCTATGCAAAGTATGAATAGCCAACTCAATTTACCTCAAATACAGAAAATATTACAGGTCAGTACATACACTATTTATTGGATTTACTTTATTGTTACATTTCAGGCTTAACTAGAGCATAATCACAAATTCACAAGAACCATATGCCTTCTCTTGATATTTTCTTGTATTAAACCTTAAAACTAACTCAATTCATGTTGCTTATGGCAACTCCTATGCCGAGCAGTACAATCTTTTTCTATTCTTTATAATAATGTATTTAAGTTTTGCAATAAACATATTTTGTCATAATTGATCATTGGGTATTTTATTATACCATGTTTGCTCCGAAATTGGAACATGGATCTACACGATGTGAAGATGTCCACTCCAGAAATGGGTTATATCTCCCGCAGTGTAAGAACAATCCTAACAGATTCACAAGAAGTGGTTATCAACCAACTGCTCAACCCAATCGGTATCCAGTCCTGCATTTTCGGATTTTAAAAAATCCGGCAGAACTGAGAATCAAACCCATATTTCCTGTATGCAAAGCGCGCATACTAACCTCTACACTACCAGGGAGACCAAGATTTAAAAGATTATCTTTTAAAAACAAACATAATTGTATCGAAATATATGTTATTTTTCTACGTATATTTTAATTCATTTATGAATGAGAATTTTAATGAAAACATTCTTCTGTTTCAGGAATTCGAAAAACAATCTGAAATTATGGATATGAAAGAGGAAATGATGAATGACGCTATGGATGATGCGATGGAAGATGACGAAGAAGAAGAAGAAACGTAATAAAAACTTTATTCAATGAGACAACTCAATTCTATCATTATTGAAGCAAAAATAAAAAATATGCCATAATCTAAAAGATAATAGGGGACTTTCTCGGCAAAGATTACTTTTCTCACATGTCGTAAATATTATATCTTTTCTGTGTGTTAAAGTGATAAAAAGATCTTAATTATAAATCATTGATTATTATTTTAACAGCCACATTATAGATTGTTTTTTGTCTATTTATTTTTCCAGTGATGCTGTTGTGTCCCAAATATTAGATGAACTTGGCTTGCAATTAACTGATCAATTATCGGGACTTCCTCAAGCAACTGGATCCTTGGCGGCCTCAGGTATGTACTTAATTTAATTTAATTTTTTTATTTAATCACATTTTTCTTCAAGCTACATAGAGTGGGACCTCGATAAATAATTTTTTGGAAGATCATCTAACCTTTTCAGTACGAAGCATAGAAAAATTACTATCATCTCATCAACTTTTCTGGCTCTAGTAAATTCTTCGTTTTTCTAATTACTTTGCTACCTGCAATATATGGCTATGATATTATTTAACATTTTAAAAAATGTAGGTGTGAAGCAGCCAGCTCAACCAACTGCAGCAGCTGCTGGAGGAGGCGGGGGCGCCCCAATCAGCGATGCGGATGCTGATCTCCAAGCTCGTTTAGATAATTTGAGAAGAGAATAATATATTTCAACAATATAATATTTATACTGCAAATAAAATTGTGATCAATACATTATGATAGCACGTTCGCTTTTATACCTATTGAAATATTAAGGCAAATCAGTTATTTGAAGAGACAGATATGAAACACAATTAATATATTCAGTCATGTGTAGTAGAATTTTAATGATCAGGTAAACCACAATTTCTAGTCCAATACGTTATACAGAAATTTCTAGAATGTGGAGTTAAGTTAATTTTCACAATGATCGGATAGCCAATGTCTTGGATCTATTTACGCATGAAATATAAGATGATGTATTTTGAATTAGTTATAGTATCTAAAAATAAACACTGCATTTAACCATCATTGTACTATGATGGGTGACACGTGTATAACATCCAAGATCAGGTTTTCATATTAATGGCGTTTTAAATGGTAAATCCTGTGAAGTTTATCATAAATAGGCTGTTCCTTTTCTTGGATATTTAGACGAATCAAAGATTTTCTTGAAGTTCAATTATTGTGACCAGTTTCGCTTAGCTTGGGTATTTTCAATAACAAATACATCATCTTGTCACATGTGTTATTTATTCAACAGAGTTTGCATTCAGCTAGCTTTCATATCCATGAAGTAGAAGTTGTTCACTTGAAATGTGTTAGACTCTCACTGAAATTTCAAAGCCTTATTATGAAAATAACTCTTTTTAATATAGATTATTTTGCTATAACTTAAAACTAATAATAATTTTTAAAACAACTTTTTGCACATTCGACAGTTGAACCTCGATATAATAGATTATAACGGACAAAATATCTGTAAAGAAATGAAAGTGCAAACATCGGAAAATCGTAGAAAGATGGAGAAGAAAATGTTTTACAGTGGTTAGAAGTAGATGAAGTTGACCCTGAGTACCGCACCATGACTGAAAGTGAAATAGCGGATGAAGTTAAGGTCTTGTAAAATTGGGATGGAAGTGAAGATAGTGGCGAGCAATAAACAACAAGCCCAAAAACAAATTTATCAGTGACAAGATTGCATCTCGACGATCTAATAACATGTATTGCCTATTCCACGCCTTGAATTGTGCCGTTTATTTTCTTAATAAAAAAAATGTATTCGGAAAACCTATTTTTATATAATGGACTTTCAGCTATAACAGTCATCCCCTCACCCGTATTATTCTGTTATATCGAAGTTTTACTGTTATAAATATCTAAAACTTTGTGGAAGCTTGAGACAAAAATTTTGGTAAGTTGTTATTATTTTAAATATATATTTAACACAGTAATCGACATATTTAATCAGCTAATAGGCATACCAATCTATGATATTTCTTCATACGAATGTGTAGTTGTATGATCTGATTGTAAGTTGTTTGCTTTAGTTGTAAACTGATGCGTACTTTTCATATTTATATACACAAAGTACAGTATTAAAAACAGACATCAATAAAAGATACTGTATCATTTTCTGGTTAATGTGTTGCCGCAAAGAAGAATGTGAATTGTTGTCGGTATCGATTAATTATTGATTTTGCACTGCGTAGTATTTTTTATTGATAAATTATTCTGATTGAGTAGAATGTGTTGAGCTTCAAATAATAAGTCAGATGTTGGTAACCTATGACCCGTGGGTCACCAAGTGACCCATTTGATAAAGACCCACAAGTAAAGTTCATAAATAAGGTATATTTACATACATAAGTAGAATTATAAATTTGAATTTTTATGTTTAAAGTTTTAAAGCATATTAAAATTGTTTTATTAATAAAATTCATTTTATTATTCACTAATATACCGTTTTAAAATGTAAATATCCTCACCTAAAATGTCTTATCAGTCACATTTTGGTTGATTTTGACAGTCAGTTTTGGTAGTCAGTACTATGTGGTGCAGAATACAAATTTTCACAATTAAGAGAAATTTTATAAAACATTACAAGCACCTTTTATAATTTGTACTCAAAACTTATGTAAATGCGTAACATATGTAATGTGAGAAACCAATAAATATTGTTGGTATATTGTCTGTTTACAAAAAATATTATCGTATGATGTTGAAATAAACCAATAAACCGGTGCTATGAATATTAAATTTAATGTTTTTATTTCTCCTTGTGTTAAAAAATAGGATTAACTATTTTAGATATAGAATAATGTTACGTAATTTATTGGAGAAGTAAATTTGACCTAATTACATTATACAGTATAGATGACACACAAATGTGTTTTTAATATACTATGTTATACCACATTTTTTGATCTACAGCCTGTTTGAGTAAATTTTCCCATTCTCTTCATCATTCTGATATAGGAATATTTATTTATATATTGTAAGAAAAATATTGTATTTATATTAGTCACAATACTTTGTAAAATTAAATACTGAGATAAAGCAATTTAAATTTTAAAGGGGAATGTAAATTCAGGGTTAAGGTGCATATTTCCTGTACACACTAAGCTAAACTATTCTAGTTGGGACTTCAATTTTTTTGGTGGGTAGAAAATGTTAAAATAAGAGAACTGTCATTTAAAAATCATTTCACCCAAAACATACAGAACCGCAACGATTTTTTAATGTTGGCGAACGTTTTATTTATTCAAATAATATTAGTGTAGTTGGATGACATTAGACAGATCTTGCAAAAAGCTTCAACAATAATTTGAATGATGTACTTATTATTTTAGGTAACTCTTAGGACAGAAATCCTTCTTAAAATTGTTTAAGATATAAAGGCGTGTTAAAAAATATTCAATCATTTCAAGCTCTAGACTTAATAAATCCTATTTGATATGAATTTGTATATTTCATACACATCTGCAATAAGTAATCAACATTTCACATAATTCAAGGTAGAATTTTTATTTTATTCTAGAAATTTTATTTTACGCTGATTAAAAAATGAAACACATTTATTTCTAGATATGTATAATGGTTTATTTTGCTACAATTTTACAGTCCACAATCATACTTACAAAATAAATGGGGTTGCCATAAATTATTTTCGCTACCACATACTTTTAAAAAACAACTATATTTTTATCATTTCAAACATAAAGAAAAATAAAACAATGTAAAAAAAATATAGTATACATAATATACGAGTAAAACATTTTTTTTATCTACACATTCTATCACAGGATTTTGCATTTTATATGTATGTATTTACATAATTTTCAACTTTTCCCAGTCCGACAGAAAATAGCACTCAACAATTAAACAAAATACTGATTGATGTGTATTTTTTATCAGTCTTGAGATACAAAGTTTTAAACAATATTGAAATTTGAACACTACTTAGATTGTATTTTGGCATATACAATCGCATTATTATTTTTGACAAGTGCATCACATAAATAAAATGTAGCTCGTACTAGAACGAGACGAAATCTGAGTGAAATCAGATTGGTCTAGAGTAGGAGATTTACAGTTATACAATAGATACAGCTGAAACACTATACTGTATAAGGCAGGAAAAACTACCTAAATAGAATTTCTAGCATAATCATCACTTATAGGATATATTTATAACTGATAACAATGGTGTGCCTTAAGTGTCTGCAAACTGTGGAGAACTAATCAAATATACTAATATAAACTAATAACCCGATCAACAAAATAATTTTTGTAACCAATGACCATGGAAACAAGAATTTTTCACATAACAATAACTGCAAATGTATATGTAATAGCAGAAAAGATGTTCAGTTCAACGAAATCGAAGGTATTTTTAATATAGGACCATCGCCTGTATAATGTATGCATGGTCTAAAATGCAAAAAATTCCTAATTTCAAAGGGTTAAATATCAAGACTGGCTTAGCCAATTAAAAATTTATCAACTCAAATGAAAAAAAAGAACATTTTATTCAGTACATATATGTCATGATTGACAAATTCTGCCTTGATATTTTTATATAAAATATATATGAAAGTAATTACTTGATTATTTTAACATTTCTGTAAAATATATAGCATAACATACACAAAGTAAAATACTCTCTCATATTTCAATGTACTCTCGATTATCCAGTGCGTCGATATTATCAAAGGCCCGTATCAATTAAAAACATGAATAATCCGAACTATCAATTTTTATCTGGTTTTAAAATGTAATATTTTATTTATAATGCAGATTATCATTTAACATGTTTAATACAAATTATATATAAAAAAAAACTGTAATTTTTTGAGAATCTCTGAACGTTGTTTGAATATCAGTACGAATACGAAGATCTATCGTATTGTTATATTCTTATACTTTTTGGTTAAGCATAAGTTATGTTTCAACGTAAGTTAGTGACCTATTGTGGCTCATATAATTAATAGCATCTTTTTCACTCGTCTTCTCATCCTCTTCTGTTTAAGTGACAAGAGAATTAATATCAGCATCACTCATGCATTTAAAGTCCAGATCATTTGATTTCCGATCAAACCACTCACACATGCAAAGCATTTTAAAGTTTTCTTTAATCTGGATATTTCATATGTATCATTTGCCTCAGTCTCTTCAGAGTTCAAAAAGAAGGGTTAGATTCCAAAGACTTTTAATTCATACAAGAAATTTTGTAGTGATTTTCTGAAGTAGTGAGTTCTAAATATATAAATAATACCCATAATGTGTAAAGCTACAATGGTATACAAAAGTTTTCGTGAATTTCTGACTATTTTAGAGCAAAACCATGTGATTAGTGTCCGTGTTATAATAGACTTTCCGCAAATATCTAAACTTGTTAGAGCGAAATCGTGCTGTAGGAGAGTTACTTATTTTCAATATCAAAGAGATAACATAAAATTAAAAAAAACGACACTTAAAAATTCTTAGTACTATTAGGAAATGAATTCAAAAAAAATATTACATTATCTTTTAAGCACGGATAATCTGCAGTCGGATAATAGAGATTACACTGTATTTAGTGTTTTTTTATATCTAAATCATTATTAAAATGAACACTATTTAACATGTACTATTCAATATAAATGAAATATGGATACATTTACTACCAGGAACTATTTTATAAGATGCTAGCTTTATTACCCAGCTTTACCTAGAATAGATTCAAACTCATTCTTTATTAACTTTTTTTTATCCTGTTATTACACATTTATTACAATACTTGGGTGTATACAATATTTTCAGTCTCTTATTGATCATCAGTGATAAAAAATGAAAGAAACACAGCTGATCTAGAAATAGCAGTTAAAATGACATGGGAAAATTTCACGTCGCTATCACACACGTATTTTCGGTTTTATAGTATGGATTCTGACCTCTAATAAAATCTTATATACAATAATTGTAAAAAACAATTGATACGGTACAGTCAAATATTTATAAATATAATGTGTTGAGTATCAACTAAATAAAATAATTGCACCTCTTTTATAATATCTATCATATTGCTAACACTGAAAATTGAATATTCGTGCTTCAGAATGCATTGCAATGTACGCATCAAAATCTGTTCTATTGCTTCATTCCGATGCACAGTGAATATCCAGTAAAACAACTTATGGAAAGACGTAGTGACATTTAAATATTCTAAACCTACACCACATATTATTGTAAACCTACACCACAAAAAATATATTTCAGTCAAAAATAGTCTACATAAGTATTGCAGCATTTTAATAAAGAATAAAATTCGAATGTCCAAAAAATAGAAATATAAAGAAAAACTACTTGAAATGCCATGCTTTTAATGAAATAAATATAAGCACTTACATCTAAAAAGAAATTGTGCGTGTAAAGTTATGATAATTTACACACAAAGATGCCTTCATTCATGTGTTAAAATAAAATACATACTAATTGAAATTTCTATTCGTTCGTATGTGTCAATATTTATTGGCTACTGTACTGAGTTTTAATATATATTTACGTAGCATTCATGTCTATTTTACAGCTCGAAGAAAATAAAAACAAAACTAATTGAAAACAATAATCTAAATAAAGGCAATAATATGAATCTTCAGTAAAAAAATTATAGAAAGATATCATTATATTAAAAAACATTAATATTAAGCATCTCAGTCATATTTCTTAGAGGTAACATTATCCGCAAGCAATTTTGGTGCACTTTTTCTGTTCGTGGTATGCTTGGAAGACAAAGGAAAATCCAGAGAAGACTTGTTTGTGACTTGATCACTTACACCGGTTACATCTTCTGTCATTTGAAATCCGGCAGCCTTTTCTAACAGCTTCTTCTGAGCAAGTTTATATGTAGAACTAGAATCCACTACACTCAAGGCAATGCCAATTTGCGCTATGTAGTATGTAGTCATTATGAGCATCTGAAAAAACCATTCATGTTAAATATATTATAAATCTTACTTTTAAGTATGACAATACTTTTGATTATGGTGGTTACACTATGAAATGCTGAATTACTATTGTAAATGTGAATATCAACTATGGTTTTGAAAAAAAAGGCATATAAAGACAAATCAATATGCCTACATTCTGACCACTTATGGCATTTCGAATGGGATCGAAATGATCTTTGGTGACAAAATAAATACAAAATTTTAAAGTCACTGTCGAAGAAGAACATTTGGATTTTATTCTAGCCCCTGCTCTATATAGCTGCTCAAATATTTTCTACAGCATATAGAAATAAATGACATTACCTACACAAATATATAATACTTAATTGTATTTATGTTAATTGAACATCATTTTAAAAGGCTATAATGCTAGCTACACAATTATTGACGAAATTCAATGTACATACACGAATTTACCATCACATCAAAAGCTATTAGTACTATGTGGAATAGACAAATTTAAAATAAAATCAAGACATGCTTTAAAATAGGTAATAAATACCTTAATAAAAATAAGCCTTGATTACTTTCAGTTGATGGTATCTAATCAGCTATAGATTTTAAGTTCCATTTTATCATTATTTTTAGATACACATAATTATATGTTTATTTTATATCACTGCAAGCCAAATCAATGAATTTAAAAAACTGGGTTGTACAACTATTGTTAATAAGTAAAATATTTTTACAGAAGGTTAATAAATCCTATTATACATAGAAATATATCAAAATTTCACAATGCTATTTCAAATGTCTAATGCACATTGAAAGAATGATCACACATACGAAATGGTAATCAGACAAAAATGGATCAACTACACGTAGAAATGAGCTATCTCTAACTGACCTGAGCACCTAACAAGACAAGAGACAAGCAGTGACAGAATCTGGACAGTATTTTTTTAAACTTTGACATTATAGTAATGATACTCAGGACTGACGCTACAGTAAGGTCACATGACATTATATTATAACTGTCTTAATAAAGTACAACAACTATATATTACTTGTGAATGAGGTATGGGGCTGTAGAATCGGTCAAAGCCAATGACAGCATCCGAAACAGCAAAAAATATTCCCCCAATACAAGAGCAGATCTCAGTCCATGCCCACTCGCCCTTGGCCAACCGCACTCGAGCCATAGCACGCCACACCATAGTAATCAGCAAGAAAGAGTAGATCGGCACACCCATGGTGAATACTCCTGTAGTGTTCTTGGTCAGAAGTGTCACAGCTAAAATTAGTAGAATTTATTTTAGAAAAGAATGCAACACAGCACAAACTAAAAAAAAATTTCAATTTTAAGTTTCAAAAGAAGCATTTGAAATTATATACACCAGATGATTAAAATTTATGACAGGGAATACAAAATAAAGGCAACCATTGTTACATTTTTTTTGATTTAATTTTAACACTAATCTAGTATTAATTTAACCGAACAGCAGGAATTAAATTTTCATATGGTTTGAAATTATTTTTGAAATGTGTGTTATATCCAAAATTATATACCACTCCTCTACTCATTATACTTTTATTAAATTAATCATAAGATAAGGAATGGAAAATATGAAATACAGTAAAATTTGAGAGCGACGGGTGAATTTGTAACATTTGTACTTTTCAATTGACACCTGTAATTGATAGTAATGAATAGAGTACTCAAGGCCAATAAGGTTATAAATAACTAGCACTCAACCACACAAATAGATAATATGAATTGCTGAAGACATAAATTATATATAGCTGTCCAAATTGTTTTTGCTATTTAGTCAAACTCTCAACAGATCCTTGGATAAATCAGTATAGAAATCACTAAATCACCAATTGGAAATTCAGAAAATGAGATGTATCTTGACACATAGTTTTTACAGTTTTGCTTTTCAACCATTATCTAAAGTCATTAAGCTTATTCAACACATGTTTACATGGATTGTTTTTCTTAACATTATAAACTACATTTCTGATACATAATATTATTATGAAAACGATCATGAAATAGACTTATTATTTATGACTATGCAGGTATAAATATTAATAATATTTATTATATTAATTATCAATCTCTTCATTTTTCGTTTGTATGCTATACTATGTATCAGTCCTCTGTAACCTTTTATCTTTCACGGTACACTTGACGTTTATCCGAAATTTCGCAGCACACCTCTTCATTTCCAAAATTTTAAAAATTTCGCAGCACATTCTCATGCTTTTGTTGTAGTGGAGAAAGTCAGTGAATAGAAAACTTACCAGGTTCTCTAATATGAAAGTAATACTGATTTATATAAAATTAGAAATAACATTTCACATTATTATCAGTATATATGTAGAAGTGTCCCAAAAGTCAACATAACATGTTCACTTTTAATTTTCGTAACAGCATTGCAAGCTTTTGTCGATTTTAATTGAAACACGTGGTCCAGCAAGATAGAGCAACATCTTACATGTCTAGCATGCCCTTACTAGTTGTTTGTGAAATTTTCCCATAAAATTTATATCCAGACAAGGTGAGACAAATTGGTCTGTTCGTAGCCCCCACTTAACACCAATAGACTTAAAATCTTAAACCAAAGGTATACATCATAAGACATCTGAAAAGAATTGGTAGCAATCATGGAGAATGTGTGCCGAGCAGTACTGAGCAGTACTTTTGCCTCCTGTTCAGAAAAGTGTCAGCGAAATAACCGGAGACATTTAGAAAACATTATTCTTAAAAAATAAATTTCCCAAGACTGTATAAACTTCTAAACCCGATACACGCCAACGTCTCACTAGTGAGTCAAGCGACAACGTGCTCTTTACGCCAACGTCTCATTCAAATTCAGAAAAATGGTTTTATCAGTGACATATTATGTCAATCGATATGTTTAACACGTTGACTGCCATGGAATTTTTGATGATTCCGATCTAAAGAGCCAATTTTATTTAATCATATTAAATTATTAAAAATTTTAATAATACTTACTACACAAAGTAGTAATCAAAAAGCTTAAAATATGAAGCTTTGTTTAATTGTATTTTCTGTTCATTTTTAGCCAAACCTGATTTTTTATTTTCTTTCCTGAGGCCATCTATTCATATTTACACTGTTATGTTGCAAATTTCCTCGTAGTTGTACAAATATGGCAAGTAATGAAGGGACAAGATAACTCATAGTAGGCATCCTGGGCACATAAACAACCTACGAGATATCTCGAAGCTGGCAGTCAACGTGTTAAAAAATAAAAAAATCAATATTCCCATTTTTCACGTATCATTTTAGCCCAAATCATACAGAGATCGTAAGAGATGACACAATCGATTATAATGTATGCTGTTATCATAATTGGGTAAGTGAAAAATTAAACCATTTAATTTAACGTGTTGCTTTAATCTAGAGTAAGAACGAAACAATCTTTTTATACATATAAAAAAAATATTTTAAAATTCAATTATGATTACATAAACCTAATGTGTTGTGCCAAACCTCACAAGAAATCAATGAACATTCATAAACTATCAGCAAAATGCATATCCGTGGCACATATGTGCAAGGTTACACCAAACATCTGTGGGTCTCAAATTTTGTTGGTCGAATCATTTTTCTTGCATGCTTTAATATCTCGAAAATCGCTGGCGTAGAACAAGATCATGCAGATCGCGAATGGCAATTAAAATGTTAAATATAAAAAATTTATACTTTTTATTTTGAAAAAGACTTTGGGAAATTGTATGTGCTTATAATAGATTTTACATTAAATTCTATTGCTAAAAATAGAATGACTATTTAAAGGTAATGAAACTAAATTGACAATGATAACTATCAAATTAAGCTGTGGAAATTTTTTGAATATAAAATAAGATATTTTTTGGAAGATGACTGGCAAAAAAATACAGTATCAACAGATTGAGGTAAATTTTAAAATTAGTATTGATAACAAAAATCGGAAAATAACAAAACTCTTGAGTTCACTTGAACTTAAATTTTACTGTTGTCAAGCAAATATAAAATACTATAAAATATCTGATAAAAAATTAGGTTCATAATATCTTTGCTAAGTAGCAATTTTCGCTTTTGTTTTTAAAGCATTTTATTTGGTTTTTTGAGATATTGATTATGTATTTTAAATCTAAAATATTACTTACCATACATGCATAGAGAATACAATGTGAAACCAAGAGTAAGATTAACAGTCTGGAATCCAAAAGCGAGGATGTAGAATACTTGGGCAATGCCAAAAGAAGCCATTCCATGTAAGAAATACTGCGGCCATATTAGCAGGGCGTCACCGCCACATGAAAACAATAGACCCATAAATATTCTTCGAGGGAACATGTGCCTGAAAAGAAAATTGTGACATCGTTTACTTCAATTAATTAGAATATGTATATCAGGTCAATGAAGAACACATTATCATTCCACTACAGGTTGAATGCAAATTAATTTCACCGAACCGAAGTTAAGAATTAGTTACTTTTAGTCAATTATTGAATAGTTCAATTATTCTCCTATGAAATATATGAGGTATTTTATAATATTTACACCTGTATTGATATTATATATCTGCTAATCATTTTGCATGAACATAACATTATGGTCAGTTTAAACTATTAAGTATTTTAATTTAAGATTGATAATGCAAATCTTTGTGTCTTGTTATCATAGTCAATAATTAAGGGGGTACTTCTAAAGTGAACTTATTCCATTACGCCATAATGTAAAGGAGAAGATTTTGAACAAATATTTTTTGTATAAAAGAACCATTCAGCATGCAAACCATTAGAAAAAAATCAATTTAAACAATATTAAAAACATAAATACTTGTTTCAAATTTTGATAAAGTGGAATAAGTTCACTTCAGAAATACCCGCCTCAATCCTGGGTTAATACATTTTTTGGAATTAATGATCGCAGGTTTAAATTTTATAGCTGAATTAAAACTAATATGATGTATTATATTATATAAGTCGAAACTTCACCTCATCTCCACCATCCAGAGATTTCTTAAAAAAATCATTTTTGAAGAATGGTTCTCCTTCATTCTCTCAACTCATCCTGCAAATCAGTGCATACATTCAGCTCATAGGATTTAAAGATTTAAATCCATGACTTGTATGAAACATAATATTTAAAATAAAATTGTTTTCAATTTGGAAACCCAATTTTATTATTTAAGTAGTAGGGTCATTCACTTTACCTTCTTAAGGATTAAGATAAAAATAACATTGATTGATTAATCTTAAGATAGTCTTCAAGTGACGCAAATTTGCGCTTTTGTGATTTTCAAAAAAAAAACACACTAATTTCTATGAAGAGGGAACCATTAATTCATATTTTTATACTTTTTGGCTTCTAACGTAGAAAAACTTTATTTATAACTCTAGAGTCCGTGAAATAAAACCCTGCAACTGTATAAACAATTTTATAATGTAGCACTGGATACACATGAAATTGACTCTTTTTTATTAAATACCAAAAATAGTCACTAGATATAAATATTTTTTATTCTATGGGCTAGGATCATTCACTATAAAAGAAAACATTCTACAGTAATTTCAGTGTAAATAATATTTTCTATAATTATTAAGCCAATCAAAAAATCTCACTCGTCTCCTAGGCTCATTCCATGCAACAGCACGAAGAACATGAGGCTGAGGGTGGGAGCACACTTCACAAACATGCCCCACACGGAAGGCTTCTCTGTCGGGATGAACAAAACAAAGTAAACCGCCACAGACTTAAAGAATGGAACCAGCTTAGGTCCGATGCTTTTTAGCTGAAAAAATAAATAATTTACAAAAATCAATAATAATATTAAAAATAACATAGACATCATCCTCTTGCATTCTCACAAACTTACAACAGCTGGTAAATATAATTTTTCATGTGATAACTGTTTCATATTATATCTGTATCATATCCAATATGTAGAAGATACTCGTCAAAAAATATCAGAAATATTGTTTTTTTTTAAAAAAAAAAGTCCCAAACATTATTCTTATTTCGAAAAACGCTGATCTGTTATAGATTGGAATAGAACATAAACTATTTTACCAAGCCAAACAAACAGAATTTTCTTAAAATGTTCAGTGATGTACCAGATGTATGCGTTATGGTAGATTTTATGATTTTATTTGTTAATATATATTTACACATCATTCATGTCCATTACATATATATATTGATTTATTCAAAGACAAAGCCAGGGTCGCAAAAAAACGATACGAACAGAGAATTATAAGGTGTAGTTTTGGGTTTAAAATGTTTGTTGAAAAAGAATCAATAAGTATTTTTTTTTTTTAATAAGCAAACGTCATGTTAGATTGGTTTTGAAAATAATATCATGGATGTAATACGGATTTTAACATTTTTTATGTCATCAAAGAAATTCTCGGCAAACTTAGGAGTTCCGTAAATCATATGCAACATTTCGTTGTTTCATAATATGTTCGTTCACGCAATGTGTACTTTAAGTTCATTACAAAAAAGTGGAAAACTATGACTTCAGCATAATTTAACCATTTATTTATAAACTAACAATGAGTAAAATACGATTCGTTCTGATTTATTAATATTTTACCAAACTAAATAAATTGAGTAAATTTAACAGGAAATGTTTTGAAACCATTGATATTTATAAGTTTGATTTATTTACTCAAAAATAATTGAAAAAAAAGTAAAATAAAAAAGCTTACGATTTGCGTAGGAGACGTCATTTTTGCGGCGTGAGATTTGATTGTCAATAGTGATATTCGCTATCACACTATTTTAAACACACTTTCAACTTTAGGAGTGAAAACACGGAAACAAGGCGACCTTGCGATATTTACAAAAACTGTAAGTACTCAGTCAATTCACTTATTTATCAAAGCTTATTCTACACACACACACACATCACAACAACGCACTAACTTGTGTTTTGTTTATGAATTTTAAATCGCGACTAATGTTGGAAGTTACAAAATAAAAATAAAAAACGTTGTGAATACTATTGTTTTCACGTTCTTATCTCATTATACGAGATATTAAAATAAAATTAGCAAAATATTACTAATCAGTTGTAATGATAATATAATTCATATGATAATAACAAAATTACTATTTAATTTTATACATCCATATAGATTTATTAAAAATATTTCATCTATTTTTTGTTTTCTTTTATTTCATTTACTGTTGATTATTTAATTTTCCATTTATTATATTTAATAGATAACAGCTTTTTTAAATATAAAAAGTATAGTCTTTAGTTTTAGTTTTTAGAGTGAATTGATTGTAGCTAGTATAAAATTGTTTCGCCTGAGATTATTATGTGACTATCAGTGTGTTAATATAATTTAAATTAATAATTAAGTAGGTTTTATAAAATAAATATGTATGATCGACATTAAAATAATTTAAAATTTCGTAGATACCTGCTTAGCCGAAAAGTGAGATAATTATTTTTTAAGCTGGCAGCATTATTAAAATTTTTCGCTGTCAGTTTGACGTTCGCTAAATTAGCTGATGATTATTTGGCGTACGTGTATGTAAAACCGGCTGACGTTTGTTTTTATTTATAAAGCCAGGATGTGGGACTCACTCATGTAAGTTCAATCTATTTTATATAAAATTGCTACTTACATAATGATTTTGTATTACTTTTCATTCAATATTGATTCGAAAACCATAACATACAATGATTAGTTATTGATGGTGCGTAAGAGACGTACGGGTGGCAGGGATTCCGTCTCAAATTTAGGTCGACGTTGCAGCTATATTTTATTCCAGGAAATGAATGTAAGATAAATCAAAATATTGTATACTATTTTCTATTTAGTATATAATGATTTTGTTCACAACTTCACTGTAAAATGAGCTGGCAAGTGAAACAAGAGAGGTAGTTTTAACAATTTGCAATAGAAATATGCTTGGTTATCTAGGCCCTGCGTTCCTAGTTCGTCGTAATAATAAAGTCAACTAATAATATATGTTGGAAGTATTGGATTTTTTATGCTTAACTAATACGGGCCTGAAAAGCTCGATAGCTGAAAAACTCACAATTGTATGTGGAAAATTGCTAATCTAAATCTCGATTATCAGGATGTGTATTATCTAGTTTACAGATTATCCATGTCATATGTTGAAAAATAACAATGTATTTTTAAATTCATCTCAAATTTTCAAACTTGTGAACTTTTTTTATAAATCAACCATAAAATATTGACCTTTTTAGTTGTTTAAGCACAAAGAGTAATTCG
>JAGVSQ010000308.1:26839-43951 GCA_022683975.1 Rhyacophila evoluta
TGCACGAAATCAATACTTTCATTACTATCGTAATTAGAAAGCAAAAAAACCAAAATCCTAAATGATTTTTAAATTAGAGACATTAAAGAGAAAAAAACAAGAAACTTGAAATAATTTAAAGTAAGCTACATTACACGAGTGATGTATAATAGATAATTTACTTATATTACCAACAAGTAGAAATTGATTTAATGGCAACTCGGTAATAGTTCCTCTTATCTGTGTTTTTCAATTATCCGGGTTCTTCCTTCCTAGGATTAACCTGGATATTCGGCAGTACACCGTATATACGTATATTTAATTGTAATAATACTTCAGTTATAAAATTAAATTTAAGTATGTAATTTAGTTTAAAATTTTGTTGTTTGGTATTTGCAACATGTTAAAGATGCTTGCCATTCAAATAAAATATTCTAGAAAAAATAATTATAATTTTGCAAATCTTATGATTTTGTTACTTGCTGCACGGATAAAACCAATGCTTATAGAATTGTATACTAAAAATAAGAAACTATTAATAGTTATTTATTTTCATGTTACCATAATATCCAAGAAAATCTGGAAATATTATTTTTTTGGAAATAAATCATTTTTTAATAAATTTTAATAAACATATCCATGGCAATCTTATATAAAAAAAATTATTATCAATAAACCTTTTTAAACTTCCACAAACAAATAATCAGTTTGTCATTCTAACTTTTATCTATGATATCAAGCAATCACAAATTAATAGATATAATCCTCCATCAAATAAAGAACTTTTGTAAAATAAAGCCGTACTTCAATTTGTGCAAAACCCAGTCAATCAGGCTATTTTTTAATATTCCAACATCAGGAAATAACCTACAAGTATGTGAACCGAAGGATAAGATCTCTAGAATCTTTTTATAAATCATAACAACACGGCCGCTAAATGTAAAAACTAATGCTAAGGTCTATAATATAATACCTATCAGTGAACTGTACAGCTCTAAAACAAGATTAAAAACATTTATTAAATTTAGGTTACATGCAGTCATTGATATGTTACATATAAATACAGACAACATCATTTGAATTATTTTACAGGTGGGCTACGCTCATAGCGGGAGGAGTGGCATTCATATCAATAGTTACGGTGATTATGCTACCACTTGCTTTACTCTTCTCCAACTTTGTGATGAGGGTAAAAGCAAGGAAAGAACAGCGAAGGCAGAATGAAGGGGTAACTGTCGCCTTCTTTCATCCGTACTGCAACGCAGGGGGTGGAGGAGAAAGAGTTCTTTGGGTAGCCATCAATTCATTTTTAGCAAGGTAAGGAGATTTTCTTATAAATATAGAGATTTTAATAATCTAGTTCTTCTGTCAATGTCTAGTATAAAATAGTTTTTTTTATCTATATCTGCTCTTCAGTGTTAAAATTTTTCTTGTCAGATTATTTTTCACGAAACTTAGTCAGTTATTCACTCAATCCAGTTTGGTATCTCCGAGTTTTATAAAACTTTATGTGTAGTTGCAAGATTGTTTCAAGTTAATTTATTTGCCCAGTGCTTTATGTACAACAAGTTGTCAACTGTTTTCATACTTGCAAATAGTTTATAAATTAATAGGTTAGAAAATGACCCATCACATTAACATCTGCAATTTGACAGAACAATCGAATTTGCATGCAGGTTTTCCATTCCAAAGAAGTGATAAAAAAAATTTAAATATTGCTTGCCATATCAAGCGTATGTATTTCTTTAAAGAATTTGATTTATTTTCACCGTTACGTTTCGGGCAGTGCGGGATTATAATGTTATTTGTCAGTATAGCTCCATTTGTTTTTAATGAATTGGTTTAAACACATTTTTATGTAGCCTCATAAATGCCGGTTTGTTTTTATTGGTGATGTTGCATTTTCAATAACCACCGAACAAATCTAACCAGTCATCCTACATCATCTTCACTGAAACTTTGAAAGCAGGAATTATGAATAGACACATTTTTCTCAATCTTTTTGCAGGTATCCATCAGCAAAAATATACGTTTACACTGGAGACTTAGATGCAACACCAGAGAAAATTTTAAACAAAGCTCAAAATACGTTCAATGTAAAAGTGGACAAAGACCGAGTGAACTTTGTTTATTTGAGTATGAGAGGATTCATTGAAGCAAAAAAGTATCCTTATTTTACTCTTCTTCTTCAGAGTCTTGGCTCTATGGTGCTTGGATTTGAAGCTGTCCTCAAATTGAATCCCGGTATGAACTATTTATTTCACTACGGATCTATTATTATTTCATTCGCCCATTGTGAAGTTATTTAGTGTTCCACTTTCTTGTTTTTCTCAATCTATTCATAGGATTAGTGCAAATTGCTATAAAAAAACTTGATAATATAATTTCACCAATTATAATCATATTGATTGCCACACTGTGAGGATTATTTGCTAACTATTGCCTCTATAATCATGATCACTGGAGCTGAATCAACAGATTTCCTTTTTTTAATAATCCTATAAATATGGGTTGCAAAGTTTTAAATACTACAGGCAACCTGCTTTTGAAATTTTTGGTGGCGCTCTACTAACACTAAAAGTAGCAATTTAAAGCCAAAAATAAGTTGGAATTGAAAATAAATATGGATAATACCAATACAATACAACTCTCAACCGTCTGAAAAATCGAGGTTATCTATAATGTTGCACGGGTCCTGCTGGGGGTCTGATGCTGCTTTCGTGTTTACATTTCAAGCAATCTCTTATGGGGGATGCCCAAAACTATAATGAAGTAATTTATATGAAAGGTAAATAAAATGGATACACTTTTCTAAAATTGATCACGGAAAAAACTGTACTGAATCTCATGAAACCAAAAAAAAATGATTCTTGTTTCGACGCATCAGGCAAGCGGACGACTGGGAATAGATACGCAGTCGACGCTTTGACCACCCCTGTCCTATAATGATTGATATAGCTATCAGCAAGTGTATTTTTGAAGAACCATGATCTAATATGTTTCCTACTGTGGCTAAGTGGATAAATGTGTACACAAAAAGGCCCCGACTTCTGTAAACTTCACTAAAAGCTGGATTCAATGGTATAAACCTTGATATTATTGTTAGAAAACAAATGTCGAAAATCCCCATCAATCCGAGTGTAGCTAAAAATTTCATGATGGGTCAAAAGTCACCAAAAATGATTTTTCCTAAATATCTTGTTAATGGTCACTTTTAAAGAAAAATATTGAATTTAAAATTTGTAACTGTCATGGAAATAATTTGATTTACAGAGTTGTAATCATTATTTTTCTCATGAAACGTGCACTCTTTTCCACACCACCTTCGAAGTAGAGTGCAAGGTGTGAATTTTACGTAGTGTCCCCAGTAGGCCTAATCCACATTTGTTGTTTGAAAAATGTTTATTTAAAAAAAAAAAATTAAAAATTTGTTCATTAATTAAGTTTTGTTTCAAGACAGGAGTCATTAATCTTAATAATATTCATCTTCACACTCTATTTCAACCTATATGCTTTCACCTTCATCATCTTCTTCTGCTGTATATTTTATTTCCACAGACTTAGTCATACATTCAGTCAGGATCCAATCTTTAATTATCAAACTTCTCTAAGTAGGAATTTGGCCACAGCTGACTACAGTGTATTTTAATATTAATAACATATTTAATATCTCCACAGTAAATGCTCATAAATTGAAAACATAGTTTTTGTTCTCGTCAATTATAGAAAACATTTTTAAGAGTTTTTTCACTTAAGTTCAATCCTATATAATTGAGCATTGATTGCACTACAATTTTGCTATTTTGTTTTCTTCTAACAGATATTTATATCGACACAATGGGTTATGCTTTTACAATGCCAATCTTCAAATACTTGGGACCATGCAAGACTGCAACCTACACCCACTATCCAACTATCACTGATGATATGATGCGCAGAGTAATAAATCGCGTTTCTTCTCATAATAATGCCAGTTTGATAGCCAGAAATCCCATCTTTACGTGGATTAAGATTATCTACTATAGGATTTTTGGATGGGTAAATATTTATTGATGATTAATTTGTTTAAAACCATCCCACTTCCTAGACGAATGTTTTTTTTTAAATAATTCAGCTTATACTACTAACTCGTTCATGAAATTGTTTTTTTGCTTTATTGATAGCTTTACGGAATTGTGGGCCGGTCTGCAGACATTGTTATGGTTAATGGAACATGGACAGAAGAGCATATCAATCGGCTATGGAGGGCACCATTGAACACCCACCGAGTCTATCCACCATGTGAAGTAGGGATTTCAAAATAACTAATAAAATATATACCAAAAATAATTTATTAAAAAAACACAAAATGCCTTTTAGTGCCGTAAGCTTATTCCACATCGTATTGTCTGATAGTTGGGTAACCACTATATTTTGTTGTCCTATCCCAAATTCTAGTTTCATTTTCTTCAAGATAGAACATTGCAACAAGCTTAATATGATAAAGGTTGGCTTACTCACAGAACAATTCTATTGTCTGAAGCCTGAAGATACCTATAAACGATATTCAGAAATTGGAAACTATGAATTATATGAAAATTTACAAAATTTGGGTTTGAAATCAATTGCTGAAATTCACCATCAATAATTGATTGTATCAGTTAATGATCAAATAATTTTATACCAATATAATTGCAATAATCAAATAATGATCCGAATACGAAATGCTTACATTCTGCTCTGCAAGGAAAAATTTGCTTTTGTGTGATAGAAAATTGATTCACAAAGAGTTGTTAATTTATCACAATTCAAAATATGCAACAAAATTCTGTTGACATATATATGATTGGAATTTAAAAGGAGTGTTAACATAAACAAGTTAATTTACATTTTTTTTACAGGTCAGTCAACTAAAAGCCTTACGTTCATTAGCATCAGATAAAGGTTTAATAAATATCATATCAGTGGGTCAATTTCGCCCCGAAAAAGATCATCCGCTCATGTTGCATGCTATGTACGAACTGAGAACACTTTTGACTAATAATGAAGAACTGTGGAATCGAGTAAGTCAAAATTTTTAATTCTCTTATGATAGATTTCATTATATTAAATTATCATTATAAAATCTCGAACGATTTTCCCACATTTTTATTATAAAAAAAAAACGCATTTTGCTATGATTCTAATTATCTGTTTATTAGATAGTGTCATTTTGTTGTTAATGAAGTAACGGATTAAGAAAGGCAAGTTACCATTTCTGCTCCAATGTCCACTTGGACCTCTACAGTGTAAAAGTATTAACAGTTCTTTTTCAAAGAATACTTTTCAACTATTCGGTGCAGGCTTAGGACCTAGATACAAATTTTCATATCATTCATGTACATTCTACAACAGCTAAACACTCTGACACAATGACAAGCTATCTGCCTTTTTGCATTAAATAAGAACAGCATCCTTTTATTTTTGTAACTTAAAATATATTCTTTTATTCTAGCTCCGTCTAATTTTCGTTGGATCCTGTCGTCATGAAGAAGACCATGAACGAGTTCAGAACTTAAAAGACTTTACCAAACATCTATCACTTGAAGACACAGTCGAGTTCAAAGTTAATGTCTCTTACACAGAGCTTCTTGATATTTATCAGCAAGGTACCATCGGCCTCCACGCCATGTGGAATGAACACTTCGGTATAAGTAAGCTGTCTTTTTTTTTCAATTTATTTGTTTTTTAAATTAATTTTTTATGATTCTATTAAGTTTAACATATTGCTAATCTATTGATTCTACCAGCAAGAAGCATTCGATAAAGACTAAGTTAATATTTGTTTAACAAGATCTGTGATTAGGGTTGCCGACCATCCTAGATTGAAAGGTATTGTACAGGAATTGAAGTTGCTTTTCAGAATGTCCTGGGTTAATCTCAAACTGTCCCCAGAAAAAACATTCAATCAATATCGACCTCTCGTTCGTATCATAATTAAAATTTTAAAAACATAAAACTGTATAAATATTTTTTTGTACATAAAACAATTCTCAGAAAACTAGGTATGCTATGTTAAGTGGTTTCTCATTGCAGAATATTGTGAATGAAAAGTTGGAAACCATATCTGTGAATTATTTCCCTTTTTGGATAAAAGAAGAATGTTACTTTATCAATTGATATATTTATACATATCTAGATACAAATATGTTTTTAATGTTTTCTTCTTCGCATTCCATAATAATATTTTTTACTTAGAGCAAAAAAATCTGAAAATGAGACATATAATACATACTTCATTCTACAGCAATTAATATCTGACATTTTCAGGTGTAGTGGAGTGTATGGCTGCCGGATTGATAATGATTGCACACAGATCAGGTGGACCGCTATGCGATATTGTGGAGACATCCGAAGCCAGCCAAACTGGTTTCTTGGCCACAGAACCAATGGACTATGCCAGAGCTATTCTAGAAGTCTTGGCTTTGAATGAAAACCAAAGGAATTGTATCAAGGAAGCTGCAAGGTTTGTTTTTATAATGATTTATAGATATTTAGTTGTGTATTGCAGACTAATAAAATACAGTCAAATCCCTTATAACGAAACTCGTGGGATTACGCATTTTCTTTTATTATATTAAAAATTCATTATAAAGTAACGTAAAATAGGTATATTCTTTTTTCCGATTCGCCATAATATAGGATTGTCACTTTGCAAAGATTTACAGAGTAAACAATATGACAACTTATTTTTTAATCATAATCGTAATAAATTGTATTATTTAAATTTTCCCAGGGCATCCGTTGACAGATTTTCTCAAAAGGAATTTGAAAGAGGCTTCTTAAGGGCGATTGAACCTCTAATGAGAACTGATACTAACTAAAAGTCCATTGATCCTAATATAATTTTTGATTATATACATAAATTAATTGAAATAACTGTCTGGTTTCTTCTAAATCTAAAACTACCTATCATGTACTGAAAATTCAATAGCATTATAATTTTAAAACAAGATACCGTCACAAATTTTATTTTAATAAACAATTTCATATTTATGTTGTAACCACCAAGCAACTGCAGAGGACTGTGATGTAAGTTAACTGCCATAATTTTTGGTCAAATGATTTAAGTTTTTTGTCAAATTTGAAACCCAGTGATGGTTTTATATATTTTGTCAAGTAAATTTCGAAAATTATTTTGAAAAATGTGTCCATTTAAAATATATCAACATTTATCAATGTTTAATTTTTTAGATGACAGATGTGTAGGTAAATGTTTGTCAACATTGATGACAAGGTGGTTTTATTAGTGTGTAATTTCTTGTAATTGTATATTTTTTTCTAAACCACAACTTTTCTTAGTGTTGTGGAAAAGCTGATTCCAAAATCAGATATGCTACATTCCCAAAGTACTTTAATTAGTATTATAAGTAACTAATCTCATTAAAAGTTAAGTCAGTCATATGTATTCATTTCGAAACATATCCATCAACAATTTTATAATTTTTTTTCAATCATAAACACAAACGAACATATCACATTTTAGAACTGAAGGTTTCCAAATTTTTCAGCTTGAGAGATTGGTTAATGACTCTACCTTATTCGATTCAAATACACTGTCAGATTGCATAAATTATTGCAGATATTATATAAGTTGATGCGGACATAAATATGTTTAAGATAATACAATATCAATAACTCATTTCTATGATTTTGTTATGGACGTGGCGTTTTTGCTTTGGACCCTCTCAATTGATGTTAATATAAGCCTGTAAAATTATAATTTAATGTAATTATATAACCATTGTATATTCATAACGTTTAATTAAACTTTTATTAATTATATGTTAACTTAATTTATATAGAGTGTAAAATAGTTAAATGATAATTAATTATAATGTCGCAATCACTCTCTAATGTCATTTAAACATATGTGATTAATTTTAAACTTATATTTTATTTGAGAAAAAGAATTAAAATATAGATAAACACCGAGCAAACATGCACTAAATAAAATGATTTACGAAATTCTTAGAATTTTTATCACACTGGGCCCTTAAAGAGTGTCACATGTGTTGGATGAAAATAGATTCCTACATGTTGAAACAGGCGAGCATCATTCGGGTTAGCTTATATTGAAACGCATTCCACATGAAGTGGTTAATATACATTAATTCTATAAGGTTTATCACAAATCTACATACACCATGATATAGATGGGATATAAAGAACTACACTATCCATGTAGACATCCATATGATTGTTTCTATTATGCGTTTGGCAACTTGTATGATTGGACAATATGTACTTCATATCTAGCAATACAATTACATCTAGTCGGAATAAGTATAGTATAAGAAATATTCTTTAAGAGCCTATTTTGTCCATTGCACTAAGATATGTATTCATATAATGGGTCAAGAACAAATAGGTAAAAGATATTACCTGTTTTGTCACTAATATTAAGATATAATATTATAATAAAGAATTTTGTAGATATTTCCTATAATTAAAAAAAATGGAGGAGCTTCTATGGATTTACCATAATATAGTCAATTTATTGAATGAATTTTAGTGCTTCCATTGTTTTTTGTTAAAAATATCTGAATTATAATGTTAAATTTTTTAAACATCATCGAAATAATATTATTTATTAAGCTAATTTTAATTTATACACTATTTCTACCAATTTTTCAATTCACATAACCAAAAATTAATTGATGAATGTGAATGTTTAGCCAGTGTGAAATAAAAATATCCCTAAAAATCAATAATTATTAGTTTTATTTCTAATCCAGTTACATTTTTATTTTAAAAATAATATTCTAAGTTAACAATACTAGTGCTATACAAGAATCATAATCAAGCCCCACACAGTTCAGGGTCTTGATTGGTGTTAAGGCAGGAAATTTTATTAAGAAAACAGGTGAATTTAATGTTTGATAATAGTGTTTGCAGCATACATTCTCCCAATACTACTTCACGAGAGAATACTGAATATTCATGTTTTGTAAAGGACACTTTTGTCAAGTATTACGGGCAATCCAGTGTAAAATTTGAAAATAATGGGATGAATACCTTCATGTTATGTCAAAGGTCATATAACGACACTGGGACTGGTTCAACACAAGTTAGGCTACTCAACCATGCCAGCTTTATTTTCCAAGCAATGTGGTATCATAGAAGACCATAGGGTACCATCAATGAAATGGAATTAAAACATATTTTTGAATGAGACAAAGCGATTAACGGGTGATAAGGAATCCTGGAGGAGCCGTGTAATAACCAACACAGAAATTACAACCGATCTATAATTTAAAAATGAATGGACAATAACTCCCTGCCAATACCATCATTGTAGAAACTCTATTTTGGCAATAACACTTCCATCAAAAGTCAATAAAACGGTAATGTTACAAAAAAAACCAATTTATTTCATCAAATTAAAAAATTTCAATTAACAATAAACTGTGAACATATAACTTCAAATATAACCATAAATAAAAACTTATAAATAAAAATATCATATAAATCATTTAAAAAAACGATATTGTCACAAATAGGTTGTGCAATGCATGCAAAGGAAACAAAATATAGCAATGAAGTGAATCTTAAAAAAGTAGACAGTATTCAAGTAGTTTTTATATGCTAAAAAGTATACATATTTTAAACTTTAATAATTACAATAACATTGAACCAAAATGTGTGAATTACTTTTGTTTTATGGGTTATGTCACATCAGATATAATCATTTGGAAATAAAATACATACATTTGGGTAAAAATCAGTAGATCATAATTATTTCTAGTGAATTTTTCATTGTCTTGATATCATATAACCAACTCTGTCGCGTGGTATTAACCTCAATTCTGTTCCGTATTTAAGGAAAACATTACCTAAAAGTTTAAAATAAAATTATGTAAATTGGAATATATTGAGGGAAATGGATTTACTCCACACTTTAAAATATGTAAATAATTTATCCATATTTGTTTATAATAAATAGTTATTTCGAGGTTTTCACAACACAATGTCTTCAACATTTCTGATTGAATCTGACAATGAGGAAAAGATTTTATTATAGTCATTATGCTTAGCTAAAATAACAACTGTTCTAACAGAACATATGGGATGGTGAAATTTATAATTATAAAAATTCACAGTAGATAATTACATAAATTCATATGTTCATATTGGGCAATTTCATAAGTAAAGCACCATTCTTTAAGCTGCTATTAAATGTACAATATGGGTCCAAAGTATAAAAGTAGTTACATTAAAATTTTAAGGTCCAGGGTATAAAAGTAGTTACATTAAAATTTTCAAAAAGGAACAATCTGTTAACTCTTACATTAACATCTTATCAAAAAACATCATGTGAGTCTCATACTTTCGTTTCATCATGTCCGTGCCGAACATAAACCACATGGATCTCCACAATACGTTGGTTATCAGAAAATCACTAGGCCCATTGGGATTTGAGTCCTGCATTAAAGAAAGTATTTTTAATTATTTTTATGCATCTACAGTATTTAAACTCGCACCATTAAGTTCTGAAGCACGCTTTTCTACTTAAACGACTTTGTCAAACAATGATATCCCTCATAATTAACTGAAATCTGGCAGACATCATTCAGTACATATGTACTACTAATTTATTAGTTTGACAAGAAATAATACAGACCAGCAGTTTGTTGAGGATTGATGCCAATGCCATCATCAGTAATTATAGCACTAGTCGCAGGAGGGACTCGAAATTCTTCTGCAGCAAATTTCAAGACCGCAGTAAAAGGTGTTGCCTCGGGAACACTCAATCTGCAGAATAATTTTAATTGTTCATGTTTTTTAGAACCATGCACAAATATAATATTTTAAACGTGTTAATATGATGTCATGACAGAAGATGTGATACTTTTTTACTGCTAGTGGCCAAGTCAATAAGTGTGAGCTCATGTGAATAGCTTGGGAGTCGTGGGTTTACGTTATAACTCCATAAAAAATTAAATGTAAGACATGAATACCCCACAAACACTTCATATCAAAAATATTTTATTACAAGTCTTTACACTGTGCAGATCCATATGATCCACCTTGGGAGTGAATATAGTTATAACAAAACATTTTTTTTATCTTTAGTTTACAAGGTAATTCATTACAATGAACTATACCCCAGTGTGTTTAAGGCAACTCCAGAAAATATTTACAGAATAAATCAAGACACAGTATTAACTTTCTACAGTCTTGTGGTGGAATTATGTTTTCATAGGAAGAAATAAAAAAATATATGGAGGACATAAAAATTTATTCCTAAAAAAATCAGTAACACCGCATTAAAAGAATTGCTTAATTAATCAGTCATCTAAAAAAATATCCTCATCAAAGAAGCTTTCCAAATTTTTCCATAGATTATCATTATTCATCCCACAATCTTTAAAAACTGCGCTCCAAAATGGAGGATTCTGTAGAGAACTGTTCACCATATTTGTAAATTCACCACGTATTTTATTGCATTGTTTAGTCAATAATTTAACTAAGTCTACGATAATGTTATATGTTAAATCAGGAGAAGGTGATGTCTTTCTATTAACTATCCACACAGTTTTATTGGAGCCCATTTCCTCAGAAAATATATGACTACTACATTGAATAATATGTAAAACAATTTCTTTACTGATATTTGGATACTTTGTACTAACGTCTACTAAAAGTAATTTATCTAGATCTATCAAAAAACTTGTCCAAATGGTAGCTGAGTCACTGCCAGCCAATAAACTACAAAAACATTTTTCAACTTTAACCACCTCATCATTATATGATACATTATTCCATAAAAGTGACCTACAGATGGTATCTAAATTATTTAGCTTGTTTCCATTGAATAACATGTTTTTAATTGTATCTTCTATTAATTCAAATTTATTTTGCAGATCATTTAAAAACAATTCACATCGTAAATTGATTTCAGTTTCTTTATCGAGTTCTTTGCTATCTAGATGAGTTTTCAATACCTGAGATGTGGTAGATGAAAAAATCAGTTCTTTCAAAATTTTCTGAAGTCTAATTTCGCCAAATTTATTCATATATTCAGTTAAAGCAATATTGGCAATGTTTGATTGTAAATCACGTGTCAAAAACTTCTCTAAAACATAATTAGCCGCCTTTTCAAAAACAACATGATCAAAATCAATTTCTCTTTTATGCTTGTGATTATAATACTTCGTAAATAATTTTAAAAATATACAAAAACATGATGAACCATCCGTATCTGATATACACTTCTCAATAGTGAAAGCAATTTCAAAAGATTTTATAATCTCTTTTGAATCAGTTGAGTTATCTGGCCATGAAGGACATTTACAAATATCAATGAAATATTCAAATAGAAACAACAGTTCTTTGGTTTTTTCTGTGGCAATATGCTTCTCATATTTAACACTGCAATCCATTGTTTTTAGTTTCTTAATGCAAAATGAAAAACTAATGTGTTCCTGCTTGCAATTTAAGTGTATAAAGTCAATGATTTTTTTTTATTCAATTAATTAAGTATAAAAGTGTTGCGAAGTATTTCTCTTGATAGGACACTTAATCTTCTGGGACGACTACCCATCAGGAATCATTAGCATCTGTCAACAAACAGATATATCATGTTAAAGATATAATCTATATCAGCTATAGCTAGAGACATTCCAAAATATCCAGTTTAAGTAGTCATCCCAGATAAAACCTAAGATAGACATCAACTTCAACAGATACGAACTGTTAAATGCCGAACTGTGTTCATGTGTTGAAAATCCAATACGGCCAACTTAAATAAATAGTTGACTAAATGTAAGGAACTATACATCTAAATAACCAACATACATATCTCACATTTAAAAAAAAATATTAGATTGATTTAAATTAATAGAAATGAGCAGAATTGGATGAGGTAAAAAAATAAACTAACGTCGCACATAAAGTTAATCACGTAGCATTTTGCAATTTGACATGATACGTTGGGAGCACAAAAAAAAAAAATTCACCCATACATTTACATTGGTCGGCGTGCTTAAAATGTAAAATCAGAACCCACCATTACGGATAGAATGGGTGTGCTTCAAATGCGAACGAATCAGAGTCCGTCGTTACAAATAAGCGCAGCAGAGCTCATTTAAGAGCATTGTATAAAATAATAGTATGCTAACTTTAAGATAACAATCACCATGAATATATTCCTTCCAAGCAACACTTAATCGTATTTATTATTTTCAAACACACGCCTTTTTAAACGTCAAACTGTGCAAATGTATAGGTTAGTTAGTTTTATTGTTTTGTGCTGCCAATGTATCAGGTCAAATCGCGAAATGCTTCATGATTGACTTCATCTGTGACCCTAGTTTTTTTTTTAATTCAATATTAAATAAAATGAATTAATTATTATGATAAATACTCACACTTTAAAAGGCAACTTTGGATCAGACGTCAGAGTAATTTTAAAAGTCACTTTGGAACTGAAAATAAAACAGAAGTTGAGAAAATGTAATTTACTTTTACTTTTTGTTTTACTTAATGAAATGAAAATAGATATATTTGGCAGTGTTATTTAACTAAGATATTGCTCTTCTCCTGTGAGGGGGTTTCATTGGTGAATAAGAATCCAGATTGTGGTTCCCAGCATATGTGTCGAAATAAAGAAGTGTATAAAGAAGCTATGTACTCACGTCATTTTAAATTAGGTATTAACGTCACAAGTTGCAAAGGCTTGCACTCTTAAAATGAATAATGACTTCTGGAATATTGAAGCGCTGTGCCAATTATATGTTCTATCAATATGAGGAAGTTTAGGTTTTCAACTTGGTAAAATAGAATACCCACATTTCACTCTTGCATCTAGTGACGTTTACTTTTTATGTTGCTAGCATAAAATATTCATGAAGATAACCCGAAGCCATAAAATTAAAATGTAAATACTTTGTAAAATCTTCTTCGATTGGTAACTGAGGTTATTACGTGTTTAAATAACATGCTTTATCGTAAAATAGTTATACGCTATGGTTAGAAAATAGCAACAGACTTTAAGCGCCAGTTGAATTTGTTGCCAAAGAAATTTAAAAAAAGCGGCAATACTGAACATATTGACAGCAGAAACGTCAAAACATTGGTTATTGTTGCAACATCAATGTTGAGAATGATAAATCCGAAGGAACGGTGACGCCTCGTTCGCACATAGCGGTCCGTCTCTGAAGTATCGTGATTAATTACGATTCATCAATAACGAATATGATATTTACACGGCGTTTCTAAACAAATCGTGTCAATAGAGCTTCAATTATTAAATTATAAAATGAATACAATCTCAAGAAAAATAATACCATGTAAACTCATTTAAATAAAAACTTCGATGGCCATTCTATGATGCTTCTTATTTATTATGTTATACATTTGAGTCAGTTAAATTATCCCCGGTAGCGTAGTTGGTAGCGTGCGTGCACAACAATCGGGGAATGCGGGCTCGATTCACCATCCATCGGATTTAAAAAAATCTTAAAATGCAGAACCGGATGCCCATTAGGTTGAGCAATTTTCGTGAAAATAATCTGTCAAGATGCTTCAAATAGCGGAGTAGATATTTATACACTGTGTATATCCATGTGCTCTACTTTGGAAGCGAACATGGTATAGAAAATATTTATTTAAGCTTACTTATGAACATTTATATGAATAAACATTTATGCCGTATTCAAAGAATGAATTATTGTGCGTACAGAAACCATATATATACAGACAACGAATCATTTATTGTACTTCTCAACGCTACTATCACGATACCGTGCTGCACTATAATATTACCAGCACGGTTAGTTCGGGGATTTATTAAAGAGATGCATTAATTTAACTAATGGATTAATGCACTGGCAATTTATTATTTTCTATAGAGCAAATTAAATTGAATTAACGAACTATCTTTTTTGCAAAAACAATACAATTACTATTGAAATCTCAAAATTCGCATGGTTAATATTTTTTATTCAGAACGATGGCATACTAATGAGAAATAAATACCATACTATTGAATAGTTGAATAGTATATCCTTGATTTTTTTTCGTAATAGAAAGGAATATATATTTTGCTTAAAAACATATTATTTAATACTCTTAGCATGTTACAATACGTTGCTTTATGATTTTATTGAGAGTGGGTATTACTTATCAGCATCATCTTAAAATAAAAAGATTTTTATATTCAAATAAAACCAAAGACAAGGAGCGATCGTACAACTTGCCAGATCGCCAAAAGTAAAAAGAGAAGAAGAAGGTTTTAATGTGATGTCGGAAGTTGTTATATCGTTGGTCGTTGTGTGGAGCTTGTAAACTGTTGATATCTGTGATTAATATGTTGTTTGACTAGGATTTTGTTGCGTGTCTAATTCTAGAAATGTGTTATGTGCTCAAATCACGATATTGTATGTGACAGTTAACCTAAAGGTACATTCTTATTGTCGTACCTATTTAAGGTCGTGCGAAAATTTTAATATGTGTTTATAAAAAATAAATAACAGTTTTTTGTGCCAAATGTCAATAACAGAAATAGCATGATGACAAATTCTCATGGATTGAATTCTAGTGGTGAACTGGACATCATTAACGTCCAGGAAATGGATTTTGGGAGTGATCAGACTTGGTAAATATATTTTTTCCATAACTACTTTTAAACTTTTACAAGAAATATGGACTATAGAGATATAGCAGTGGATTATTTTGCGTTCTTTATAGGTCTATTGACATGACCCAGTAGCTCTATATTACAATTTTCCGATTGGCTTTCTATCTAATACCAATACATTCTTGATTCTATGTTAATTGGTAACTGATATTTTATGTATTATAACCAAGGTACAAACTCACGAAATTGTTTATGCACATACCATCTCTTCATAATTTTACATAATATTATATTATAAGGAATTATGTTTAATAGAAGAAGCAGTCCCATCTTAAGCAACTTTATTTCTTCACAATGAAAAATTAACGTTACGATTGTTTTATTTTCAATTTTAACAATTTCAATATTTCCTATTTTAGGAAATTTAATCAAGTTAGTCATAAAATTTTTCGCAAATACATTATTAAGTTGATAGCACTATTCACATGTACATTAGCATAGTTTGACGTTTCAATGTTAATTGTTAATGCAGCACTTCATCTATCCAAAACAACATTAAAGTCATTTTTTTGATTTTAATATTACCTTCTTTAAACAAAGGTCATATTGTATTACTACCAATAAGATCGTCATTAATTTTTTATCATGTCTACCTGTTTTAGTAAAAGATTAAAATGTAAAATATTAAACATTACATGGTTTTCCATATATTTTATTCCTGCGTTTACCAATGTAAACTGTTTATCATAAATCCTTTCTTTAAATAGAAGCGAGTATTTCTAAAATCTTTCACAATAGCAGGTTGTGCATGACACAGGCTTGTGTCGAACCTATCGGCAATGACAGGCTCTGTGTTGTGCACATGCACTAGTTGAAACATCAAAGTATGCAAGTGTATGTGTGAATTTCAACTCAATCGTGTATCTGCGAAAAGTTTTGTGATCAACTTAATAAAATCTCCTAAAATATGAAATAACCAATTACATTTCCATCTCTATGCCTCATATCCATAAGAATTAACAGTATGCTATAACTAATGTTGATAGCAATGTTTTTTTCTTTTCTTTTCTACGTTACTGGGGAGACCCAATGACATATTGGAAACTCATAATACTAATAACAAAACCAAAATGGAAATCACATGTTTAAAAAAATATATCATTGAGATTTATATATGCATTCTTTCTATTATTTTGAACTATTTGACATAGTGCTTCGTACTTGTATACAGGAGGGTTGTGACAATTTGTAATTACAAAACTTTTTTACAATTGTTGTAGACTAAGAATAAATTCTCAGAATACTTTATACCAAAGCATTAGTTAGCTAGTAAAATCTATTGGACATAATTGCATTATTTTCCATGTGCCAATTACATGACTGTCTAACATGAGACTTAAACACGTTCGCTGCTAAAGACGCCCCTGGGGCGTCAATAGATTCTTTGTAGAGACCCTGATGACGCCTTTGGAGCATCATTCGATTCTCTTTGTTTGTATGGTACCGAATATTATCAAACTTTTTTGAAACAT
>JAGVSQ010000309.1:0-43911 GCA_022683975.1 Rhyacophila evoluta
AATAAATAAATAAAAAAAAATCATACATATAATACAATACCTCCCCGGTAGCGTAGAAGTTAGCGTGCGCGCATCGTATTTGGAGAATGCGGGCTCAATTCCGACATCTATAGGGTTTTAAAAATCCGGAAATGCAAGTCTGGATGAGCGTTAGGTTGAGAAATTGTTTGACAAACAATTCTCGTAAAAATAGTTTGACATAGTGCAATAATTTCACTTTGGAAATACTCCCTTCATATGCACGTGAGTGAGAGTAATACAAAGTAGGTTGTTTTTATATTCTCAAAAGATTTTTGACAATCTGATAATTTTAAAAACTTTTAACTACAAGTTTACAATTTGATACTAATGAATATTTTGTGTGTAACTTACTGACTTGTATACCACATTACAAATAAATAAATTCAGAAATTAAATAAAATCAAAATTTAATATATCTCCTAGTTTCTTCTTCTTCTTCTCCGCCATACTCACTTCCTGATTGGAAACTAAAAACATCGTTTTTTTCATATTTCTAATAAGTCTTTTCACAACATATTAATATTCAGAGATCCAATCCAATACACTGAGTAATCAAAAAATATAAAAACGTTTAATTTTTGAAATATCAGTTTTAAATATATATTTTATTATTATTTAATATAAAATTCCGTTATGTCTATTTCTGTCTAGAATGCGAAAATAATAGCAACTAATAAGAGGTAAAAACAAAACAATAATTTATCTATCACATGTCTTGATAATTCGGAACACACCTTATATTTTTTCTAAAACTCTTCATATATACAAGGTGTTTTGAGATTCACAATAAAATATTACGTACGATAATATCAAACACTATTCTCTACATCGTCTCGAATGTATTATAAACACATTAATATTTTGCATATTTTTATTGAATATTTTTTTATTTTTTTATTATGCCCGTTTTAAAAATGCAGATCTTAGTAAGGATTTATTTCTAAATAATGTTTTTTTATGAGAATTGGTGGAGTAAGTCAACCAATCTATAAACTTACAGACATATAAGATTGTACGTACGAAGTTTTATAAATTCTGACGCAGGATTTTAAATCATGACTTCCGGCATCGAAGCGGACATCAGAAATATCGAATTAATGTTCATATTGGCCAACAGTACTTAATAAAAATTGAGGTAAGGCAGCAAACTTGTAATATGTAAGAAACCATGCAGCTGTAGCGGTACTGGCTAAGACATGTGCTGCGGATGCCTCCAGAGTGCTTGAATTCTGCCTAATCTGACTGGAATGATTTGCCTTCGTGAAATGAATCGTGTAGTTCCTATCTACCATACGTGCACATTCTGCCAAATTTGAAATAAATGTAAGGTTTTATTTTAGTCTCTATTTAAAATCATAATCGAAGATCTACAAGTTACCAACGGCAATAAAACCCAATAAAAAGTGGATTCGAAATTTATGAATAAATTATTATTATCGTAACTACTAATTAAATATAAATAAAAAAAAAATATTTAATTTTTCTCTCAACATTCGTAATCCAGTAAAAAAGCCAACGAAATAAATAATTTTCTAAATTTTTATTTTTAATTATAAAAAAAAATAACAAACAAAAAAGTGATTTGCCAACATTTTACCAAAATGCAATTGTGGTAGATAAGAACTAGACAACTCAAATACCATCGTGAACTATCCTCGTATTATACGCAGTAAAATTAGGGCATGCTGACTTGACCTAAAAGTATGCAAAGTAGCTGGGATGTGTAAGAAAATCCTGGAGGTGCCATATGAAAAAGATAAAGATAATACAATTATAATTTTTACATGGAACATGTTAATACAGTGGTTTGTAAATTGTTAATAATTATTTAAAAAAACTAAATAATCATGATGTACATCAAGTTTTATCCACGCGCCGCAGCTTCGGATTATTAAAGTAAATAATTGGTTTCTTTGTGCTTTAATTTATGCAGCCTAGAGGCTCCATTTACAACCTGATGGCAAAATGTCAAACTCAACAAAGGCAACAATACGGCGCACGTAACGAAAAATGTACTCTCGCTAAATACCAATGTAGTACCGACTTATTATAGGTTATGATTTGTATATATTGCGAAACTGTAATTATTCCATCGCGATTACCTCCATTGCAAATCACTCTATTTAGCTGTGCATTTGATGTTTTATTTTAATCGCAGCTTTAAGCTTTCGATTTAAAAGCTTAAACTCTTGTGTGCTTACAATAAATTAGGGTATTGTTCGAAAATATGACGCATTCTAATTTCAAATAATATTAACCTTGAATGCTATTTTATATTTTAAAACTGCGGTTTTAAAACCAGACTTGATCATGTACAAAACATGTCATTATATCATTAAAATATGTTTATTATATAATTATATTTGATAGTTTATTGAATTTCATCGCAAATTGTCTTTTTGAGCACAAATTGTGTTTGCTAATAGCGGCCTTAAATTAATGGTAACGGCTGTCAATATTACTCTACGCGCAGAGAGATTAAGGTCTGAAGTTCGTCGTTCAACTGACAGTTCACCGGTACCATTCAATTACACTCGTCGACTGCCACAGTCTGACTGCCTGTTGTGTGCGTAGTTTTTATGAAATCCATTCACCACAGAGAACTTATCTAGAATACTGAACGACTGGACGTCACGTCAACGTTAACGGTAAAAAAAAAAAAAAATGTAATATAATTATTATTTGTTTTCTCGGTGGCTCAACGGTAAGGACAAGATGGTGGCGAAACAAGAGAATTCGATTATGATTCATAGCTGTATAAGGATTAAACAAATATATATTTGATTGCGCTAGAATCCTAACAAGTTTTTCCAAGATATTCTACTTTTGCCTCGGAAAGACGATGTGCTCCACCTTAGGCGTTTATATAAACATATGGGTTAATTTCAATTATTATCTGAATTATGATAAAGTTACAGTTAATTGATTTTCAAAACACAGTATTTAAACAATATACATATAATATACGGAACTATGAACGGTGTTGGCTACAGAAATAAGCCCGACAAGTTGCTCGGACAGCTACCTGATTTTAATGACAATAATTTACTTATAAAATATGATAAAATAAAAAATAATCTGTCATTTATTTACTGTTAAACTAGTTGATGAAAAAATTTGGTCGGGAGAACATGACGCCAAAAATTAGGAAATAAATAAGTATAGGGAGGCATTTAGCAGTCATGGGAGATTGATTTGAAGCTTATTCACACGATTATTTAGATTAGTGTAATGTTTAAATATGATAATTATGTTTTTTAAATGAAAATAAATCGATACTTGTCATTAATGAAAAAATGCTGTCATGGAAATTGAATTTTCAAACAGTCAATTGATATATAAATAAATTTGGCGTGTCTATTTTTTGTGGTGCATAATTATTAAACGCAATGACTATTAAAATATAATGCAGAGTTTTTTGTCTAAAAAATCGATACTTATTATGATGCATTGATATTCTACATGCATTAAAATGCATACTGCCTTGTTAAGCAATCAATCGTCCTCGATGATTGCAAAAAAACTGTTTATTTTCGTGAAGGTTAACACGAATGAATTAAAATTAAATACGTTTGTAGAAAAAAATCGTGTCTAATTATTTTTTATTGTTTAGTGTAAGACCGTTATAATGATTTGAAGGCATAGTTTTAGGATATTGAATAATTTTTATAACCCTCTAATAGTATGAAGTAGTTGGCAGAAAAAATAATTAGTTGTTGAACAGGAAACAATTAGGGAACAGATTCAGATTCAGTGGTCAGACGAAAATGGTTTTATTTATTTATTTTATACATAATATTTAAAAAATATATAGAATAATAAAGAAAGAATTAAAAAAAATACAGAAGAAAGAAGAGAATCTTTACCAAGTATGTTAGACAGACCCTATTCTAATGATGTATTATATATAATAGCATTCATCTAAACTCACTTTCATATAGATGGGAGATACCACTATCCGAGACAATCTCGTTAAACATCACAATTGCTCTCCGTATTGGCAAGATAGTCCTCCATTTAGGAATGAAAAGCAGCTGAAGTTCTCGATTTCTTACGTAGTTATCGGGGACGTATATACCAATATTAGCCAGAACGGCAGAGTTATCAATAAAACCTCGCATAAGTCCAAAGAAATGCTTCGCCAAATACAAATTTCTCCTCAGTGTTAAGCTACAAAAATAAAGCATGCCCAAAATGAAAGCAGTTGGATAAAGCTACGGATAGGATCTATACATCCTTAAGTACAGAAGTTTATTCTAAGCCCTCTCCACTATGAGGTCGTATTTTAACTGATTTGGGGCCCAAACAACCGATCCACTTTCTAACCTGCTTCAATCTATTTGCTTTATAATATTTTAAACAATATAAAACTGTGCAAATGTTAATATAAACTATTTCAATATATTGGTTTTCCGCTTTGTTTAATGTAAAATACATTTCATCAGTATTTTAAAATTATACTGCACACAATGAACAGTTAAAATCAAATTAGTAGGCTTATGATTGTATCGATTTTATGAGTTGTTACGTAGATAAAACATGCAGATCTAAAAATGGCTACGGTTCACCGAATTCTTCCGTCATATTCACTGCATACGTGTAGCATATGGCAGCCACGTGGATTCTCTATCACCTGCCAGCTGCCTTGCATTACAAGGTGGCTTATTTTTTATTTCATTTTATGACGATAGATGGCCGGGTCTTCATAAATTGGATTACGTAAATCAGTAGATGCTCCGCTCCGTTTTTATGAAAAAATAATGGTCACACACCAGCGTTCGAGCGTATGTAGCCCCCTTTAGGGTGGAACCACACCACCACTGGTATTTGACAGCTACGGGACTCAAATTTGCCTTCTTTGCTTTGGAGTGATTCTAAAGGCGCATTTGTTCACTCTTCCATAACTTTATGAAAACGTCGATTCGAATAATTCAATTTGAAAAAATAACTTAGAAAATTATATGTATGAAAAAGAGTCTCTTAAATTTTGTAAAATTGCAAAATTAGTTAAATAACTATCTATCTTATGGAACAGCGTTGAACAAAACATGATATTTAACAGTTTTAAGCTGTAGTATGATGTATTTATTAAATAGAAATTGTTTTTTATTGCTTCTGTAAAAAATAGTTTCATTCAAAAATGTTCATTAATCAAATTGAAGGTTATATTACAATATTATGATGCAGGTAGTTGTATTCGATTAATTACATTGCTTAGAATTTGTGTAACTTAATATCCATATCCTTGTGTAAAATTAAAATTATGTCAGCCCGTGCATCGTAAATCACTGTACGCAATATTGCAAGTGTTTATTTTTTATATTTCAGAAGCTATTTAAATAATATATTATAATTTTAGTGCCAGAAATCTTAACTGGGCCATTTTTTTCGAATTTTAGGCGCACCCATGTATAAAAACTTAATTATATCTGTTATTATCGGATTTTATTATCTTTTTTAGCCAATTATTGCTAACAGTTAAAAGTGTTATGTTTCTTCATTTCATAACACTTCTTTGTAAGATAATTATTTATAAAATACCTATCTCACAAAGTTTTATCTTTAATGGGCACAGAGAAAACCATTTATTTTACTTAGTAATGTGTTACATAGTTAAACTTGAAATAAACTTTACTTTAAAATATCTTAAAGCCAAGGCTACGATAGGTGCCACAGCAAAAGAACGACAGCATTTGAGGGTCAGTAACAAAGATGCAAAATACCTATAAATAGGTGAGTGAACAAGTGAGCAAGTTCAACAGCGCAACAACACGTTGTCGTCATAACAACTTCCTCAGTCATATATTTATAGCTTTTTTGTATCTCTGTTGCCGACGCTTAGCTGCTGTCGCTCTGCTACCGTGGGAGTTATCGGTGCCTTGGCCTAATACGTATTTTAAATGTTTGCAACACAATTGAATGATTCAAAATCAAAAACACCGTTGTCCATAGCAAAATTATTGAAATGAGTCGCTTATATTGTGTGAATATTAAACACATTTATGTGCGTATCATTTATTATACTATCTATATCAGTACGTTTATTCTCATATATTGAAATACAAGTATCAACATGAGTATTTAAATAGCAGTATCGAATTTCTTTGATTTACGCAATATGACCTAAAGACAGTGGAGTTATTGCTTTTGACACCCTCAATTACTCTCCGGATATAATCTCTCTGTAAATGATATCCCGAATAAATACCGGTCGATTTAAAAAAAAATTGAGTAACTTATATAATCTAACCTAAGTTTACGTTATACTGAGTTTTTTCACGATAGTAATAATAGTTTTTTCCGATACAATAAAAAAAAAAATTATAAGTTAATATAATTATATGCTATGCCATGATATTTATAATACGTAGATATTATTTAGTACTCACTTATGAGTAACACAAAAGTTCTCTAGCAACAAAGAAAGATATGACTAAATTTCCCAAACTTCTTTCCAATCCAAAAATTTGTAATCTTATTTACTTCACTATATTAATATTTCATTTAAGAAAAAAATCTGAGATTTTTATTCTATTTCTTTATAACAGAGAGATCTCGTGAATCATTATTATTATTACAGATGCGCATATCTGTTTGAACCTACTCGTATTTCCATAGTTTGTGATAGGCTTGAAACTTTCTTTACTTCAGAAACATAAAATTTTAATAAACTTTATTTTTACCGACAAATAAAATAAATATTCCATGTTACATAATTTTTTAATATCAAAAACAGTTATTTGTTAATATAGTTTTAAAACCCGTTAAAAATATGATAAATATATTAAACGATCCTAGAGCTTTTAAATATGCGATATTCATAAAGAAAAAACAAGGCTGATTTTGTATTGGAAATCCCGTTGTTGTAAAATCACTTTCACATCATATTGACGAGACCATGTCAGCCCACGGGTATAATAATGTGTTTGTGTCCCATAAAAAATAAAAATATATACATATATAACATATCGTATGTGATGCGTCATCATTTTATAAATTTAATATTTAAGCTTCAAAATTATTACATTGTTATCCATTAAGACGTTGTTTTATAATAAGTATGAGTCTTACACAACTGTTTTGTCTATATTTTTTATGTGCGATAAACAAGTTGAAATATTTGAACACAAATAAAATGCTCTTATAATTAATACACATTTACAAAACTACAAAATATTTTTACAAAATACGACTTAATTTCCAGATTTACTCGCCAGAAAGCTCGGGGCGAATGTATCTTTAAGATTTACTAGATACATTAAAAATGTGTTGGAAAATATCTTTAAATAGTCTATTCAATTACTTTATATTTATTAATTGACAGGATCGGGACTAAAATAAAATAATATATTTAAAACGTATTGTGTAAAAAAATAAATAGGAAAATGAAAGTAATAAATAGAAAATGGTAAATTTTTTACCAAAAAGAAAAATAATCACTTCACTTAAAAAGTGCTCCTAATATTCGTAGGACCTTTAAAACAACCCTTGTTTATCGTTCATGAAATCCCCATTGCGTTTATTCGAATAATAAGGGAGAGTGGGCTTAAACCGTAAATAATAAAATACATATTTTGTAAAAAAAAAAAATGTAAACTAATTTTTGTTTTTTCCTTTATTTCAGAATATACAATTGATGCAGTTTGGTACTACTATAATGGTAATTAAATTTTGTTAATATTTTTGAATACTTCATTACTCATTTTTATCACTAACTATGCACTGTTATGTCATGGAGTATGGTTACATTTTTTCAGTCACTATATATTTGTTACTTTAGTTACAATTTTAGCATTAGAATCAACTTATTAATCTATGAAATTCGGACGTAGGATACAATTTGATTGTTCCAAAATATTGTTTAATAAAAACTATTTTTTTAGTACTACGTTATATGCGACAAAATAAAATGCATCGAAATATGTGGAAAAGCAAAAAAGTAAATTAACCAGGTAGGACAGAAGAAATTGAAAGGTTGTGAAAAGACTGTAATAATTACGAAGAACTTGCTCTACACAATTTTTATTCAATTTTATTTGCGAACTATTAGAATTTATAATTGAATTTTTTGCTTCAAATATAGCTAAAATTCGTATTTTAACGTCATATCATTTATATGAGAATTAAAAAAAAATATCAAAGGTAGTAGAAATTGTCTACCAAGTTAGTTAGATAGATAGCTGTTCTAATACTTTATATAATCAAATCCATCTTAACTCACTCTCATATAGGTGGAAGAAATCAATATCCGAAGCAATCTTGTTAGACACTTGTTAAACATGACTACTGGCAGGATAATACTCCATTGAGGAATGAAAAAAGTCTGAAAAAATGCTTCGCCAAATACATATTCCTCCTCAGTTCTAAGTTACAAGGTTGTACTTTGTTTAGTTATAAACACATATCTGAAGTTGAGATCTTTAAACTATGCTATACAACTTTGAGTAAAGTACAAGCTACAATATGTATTGTAGCTATACGTGGAAATGGCAAAATAATGTAGTTTAATATTTTTTCATTAACTGTAGTCGTTAACAGTCACTATATACCGATAGATTTGTTACATCTTTCAAAAATATGATGATTAGTTTTTACTTTGTGACGTATGCGTACTTTAATGGTATTTTATTTTATCAACAAATAAAATTGTAATCGTATTTTAAAAATATATATAATTATTAGTAAAAAATTAAAACATTTACGCTGATCTATCCATACTACCCCCATCATCCCCTACCTGCCATTTATGAACGCGGGGCGGTGCCTATGTCACGAATAGGGCGCACTTCAGATCAATAAAACACACCTGACGCATGCGCGCGTCACTTCCGTAACAAGCTGGCGCCGCGACGTTCGCCACTTAAGCGTCGTCAGTCATCAGACAGACGTCGGCAGCGCCGGACGCCTGGTAACCAGCGGGGCGCTGGAAACTGGCCCTAGCTTTCCACATACGTGAGTAATGTCAACTTCAAACACTTCGTATCACCAAATTGCCCGACGTCCGCTGGAAGTTTTATGTCACCAACGCACGCTTTTCACTTGTATATTATTTATTATATTGTATAAATATTTGTTGTATAAACATATCTATTACTACTTAAGACCTATTTTTAATAGTATTTGCTTTAATATTATACTTCATACATTTAAAATAAAACTTGGAATTAATAGTTTAATTCTTATTTAAATACAATAAATAATAACCACCATTAATCAATTACAAAAAAATCAAAATATTTATCATTTCTTAATCAATCAGACTATTTTTTATACGAAACTATTTAAATTGATTTCAACGTTATTTATTTGCTTTGAAAGTTTTCAGATAGTCACGTTTAAATTTATTATTTTATTTACGAGTATATTTTTTAATTATTCGTAAGTAAAAAAATACCAACAAATGCGATCAATTTTAATATTTACGTCGTTTTTTACTTATCAATAATTTATATACATTTAGTTAAGGTTTCACAAAACTTAAATGTCTTAAAGATAATATTTGCGGAATAGTTGTTATTCTTGTTTTTATCAACGTAATATACCAGTTTGTTTGAAATAAAATAAATATCGTTAAAGTACTATATTTTTTTCTGATAGTACTAAAGATATATTACAATATCTAGCATATAAAAAACAGTATTTTGCAATTAGTCGTGCTAATTGAAATTAAATCAATTAGTTTATTTTCGCTGCCGAAAGTTTACGCTTGTGAAAATTAATGGCCATTAAAATACAAAGTGAATAATTACTGACCGATAATCAATATCGAATTTTATTTCACTTACAAACAAACATTACAAATTGATCACGAATTTTATTAATTAGTTTCATTATACTAACATAAAAAATAATTATTAAAATTGTATTTATGAAATTCAAAAATCGTACAGGCTAAATCTTTTTATATACTCGTATAATAACGAAAATTGCACACAATAAACAAACCCAAATTTTGTTGCAATGAAAAAAAAATGTATCTCTCTGTAGTTATATTCATCTCATTGATATTGTTAGGCGACAAACCTAATCAGAACTAATTTTGTAGAAACTTCAATACGTAAAACAAAATGTTTTCTATGCTCCCATAAACTTCGCTACAAAGATATACATTTGTTTATAATTTCACATGTAGTCAGCTTACCTACACAAAATTAAATTGGAACATACTATTATTTTAAATACTACAAATTCGGCTTAAAACTAACAAGTTATGGTACAGTAAATATTTTTATTGAAAAGTCTCGATAATAAATTATACTATTGTTGAATATATTTGGACTTAATACTCCACGTAAAAATACTTAAACAGTTATAATTAAGTGACTTCGAAGTATAATAAAACTTACTAAAATCAGGTATTTCGTACAGTAGGACAAATAAATTAAATAAAAAGTTTATTTATTTTATGATATATTTTTGGAATCGAAAGTCAATAGGTCTCTCTTAAAAGATATTGTAATGTATTTCTGAGTGATTACTTACTATAGCATAATATATGTGTTATTTTTATTATTCACTTTATATATTGTATATACAAATAAATATGATAAAAAAATGCATGATGTGTTTTTAATGTACATATTTTTTAGTATATTTTTTTCGAGAAAAAATATTGGTTATTAAATAAGAAACGGTTTCATATCGTGTATTAAATAATGAAAATATTCTATAAAATAAAGGAATGCTTTTACTATACAACATCTTGACTTTGTATAATATTATATAAAGAGTTTTATATTTATATTGATATTTACCTTCATACACGAACATTATGAATAACCCAATTTTCGTTTTATACTACGTCCACTTCGAAAGTGGAGCTTATAAATCTCTGTAATGTGAAGAGATGTCTTGACAGCTTATATTTTACGAGAATTGCTTACAATTACTTAACCATATAAGCATTCAGTCCTACGGTTTTGGATTTTTAAAAATCCGACGGATGTGGAAATTGAACCCGCGTTGCGAGGCGCACACAATAACTTTTACACCACCGCGGTGACTAAAATGCATAGAAAAATATTCTGTGTAATTTCACGTTAAGAGTTATTCATTAGTGTACCTTCTTTCAATACAAAGTAGTCTGCCATAATTGGGACATCATCCGTCACAAAAATTCTTCTAATTTTGGTTATACTTAATAGAAACAAACATTTTACTAAGTAATTTTTCATTACCGTCTAAATGGGTAGGATATACTTGGAAATAACCGGTTACTGACAAGACAACGATAGCCTACGTTTTCGTCTTAAAATAGCGGTCCTTTTGCACGTTGGCGTGATGTGTAGCATTTATGATAATTTGATAGTAACGCGATGAAAAAACGTCGACCTATGGAGAAATCGTATTTTTTCTGACACATACAGTAATAGTTCCTATTAAAATATAAATTCAAAATTAAAAAATAATGCTTATTTAAAATCATGTTATCATTTAACAGTATTTGGCACTTAATAAAAAGCATTTTTTATTACTATTTAATAATTAAATTCCATGTTTTGTGGCGAGATTAGTCCGACGCTAAAACTTAGAAGTTTTTACTGTTTCAATCGTTTTGCATATTACATACCGTAACAATAAGCGTATATTATTAATCAGATTACCACTTATTTTATGAAACTGTAATTTAACAACAGTTTAAATGATGTTTTTTTGTTCACCCACTCTTTAAATCTCTTCACCCTATGTATATACCACAACTTTACAAACGCAATGCACTATCTCAAACTACCACTAAAAGACGTAGTTTTTCAACACATGAATGTTCCCGAGATATAGCTTGAGTATGTATAAATAAATGTTTAATTGCTGAATACTATTAATAGTTATATTTCAAAAGTTGATGAAAAGAACTTGGCTATGCACCGCCTTATGTCACGAATTTAAAAATTAATTAATATTATTCGATATATTTATAGAGTTTGACTACGATTTTTGATAGTAAATTATTGAATAAGAATATATTTGAGAAAAACCAAAGCCATGTGACAGTCTTTCATATTAATATTGCGTTTTCGTTGTTGTATGTGTACGAAGAGCTCGTGTCCAGTTGCTTATTTCATATAATTTGATTAATTTATTTAATAAACTACCCTAAAATTTTATATACTGTATTATCATGAGTTATGCCCATAATGTAACAATCTAGTTAATATGAATCACAAACGATTAATATTTTTGACTGATGGTGCTTGATGGAAATTGATTTTAAATTCTAAGCTTTAAATAATTCAGAATTTGAATCACAAACATTTATTATGAAGCTTTTCGTTTACAGTTACGGTTAAATCAATAAAAAATAATATTCTCTTCGAAAGCCGTATCCGTTATGGAATATTAATAATCATAAGATGTTTGCAAAGAATCTTAAAACAGTGAAATAATCGTATTAAATTATAATTTTAAAAGCACTCGTTTTGTTGAAAGCTATTTCAACTGGTATTTTGGTATATGGTATTTTTTTACAAGACTTAAATTAGCATGTAAAATTATAATTTGTACTATGTATAAATATGAATATAATATAATTCATTTAAAAAGTGGTATATGAATTAAAAATTCTATTAAATGCCCATTAATCAACGGTTTTTAAGCTGTCTGGGTAAACTTTTAAAAAGGAAAATTAGTTACGGAGAGATATATTTTTTTACCTTACTTATCATAACGAATGATTATTTTTAACCATTATTAAATGAAGCTCTACTTATTAAATTTTAGTGTTATGACTAAGAAACTGCTAAGTATTAAATATTTATATCTGTATATACTTTACTTTATATAGAAGTGTTGTTATAATAATGTCATTGTTATTATAACAACATTATTATTGTTAAATATGTCCGTGGTTGATAAATAATACTGATGGCATTCATCTTCAATTTTTTTATCACAATAAATAACACACAATAATAAAAAAAACGGAAAAAATCATATTGAATGTGTTTTAACATTTTTCTAATTTTCACTTACATAAATTTATTGCTTACTAGAATAACCCCTGAAAATAGATAACTACACAGAAACTGTTATAATTTCACATATTTGTTACGTACAATTGTCCATAATGTTATTTCTATAAATCACACCTTGTACATTTGAGTTCATCCTTAATAAACGTGAAAATTTTCTCTTGTCTCTTACCTAACTGAAACTATTGTATATGGAGCCCGCTATTAGTGCTCTCAGTTTTCTGAATATTTTGTCTATGGTGGTTACCCAGAAGTTCGGTTGTAAGCTGGCTAATAATCCTGCACTTTTTTAAATGCGAGGGAAAAACCCCCCCTTCTGAATATTGTCCTCTTCTTATAGGGGGTCAACAAACGAAAGGCTTGATTTAACTGAGGAAAATAAAAGGTTAAACTTAAATTTAAGCATTAGATTCTTGACATTATGTACATCCAAATTTTATGACTAAAATCATAGCGATATTCTGTAAAGAAACAATAATTTATTTATTTTCTTAATTATTATTTGTTGGTTTTTGAAACATAACTCTTATAGTTTCTTAAGTTTATTCCTAAAACAAATACGAATAGTATATTAATAATGACAATCTTAAAGTTTCACACATGGATCATATTATTAAGTCATCATGCTATGTCAAATTACTTATAATATATTTTTTATGATGATCAATTTTTTGAAATGTGTCATTCTCACTTGGCTCTTTAACTGCCCGCAAAGAGTGATACACGGCATGGGTATTCAATAATTACCCGGATGAGCTATTGCGAGTTTAAATATGACGACTATTTTAACTCTCTTTACGTGTAAATAATGTTTGAACATCCGAAACAACTTTTAGAATTAAACCTTCATTAATTACATTTTTAGTAAGCTATCAAAGGTAGGCAGACCCGATATTTTATATAAAATAATTCCTACATCAAAAGAACCGATTATGTCCATTAATATGGGCACATTAAATTTTTTATAGTTAATTTGATAAGGCATCTATACAACCTTATTAGTGGGTAGTATATCTTCGATTTTGTCACTAATTCAACATAAACGTTAGTGTTGTATTAATTAGCGATAAACTTTTGCTAATAATTACTTAACTCGGATGACATTTACATATTTAAAATATTTTAATGCATAAACGGTATTTTTTATTCATATGAAAGTTTCAATACGCGTTTTATAAAATAATCAATAATTACTGTATAGCACTGATTTTTAATTATTGACTTTGTATTCAGAAAACTCGTTAGCAGTGTTTAAGAAATATGAAAAAGCATATTATCTGAGGACCATGCTTAAATAATTTGTTACGCAAATAATTTACAGTGCAATCTCGATAAAACTTATTAATTATCTCAGCTTTGTTTTTATAAATATACTACCGTTATTATTGTAAATACCCAGTTTTTCTTATTCTCCTAATTATATACTATAAATGCTAGTTTAAAAAAATTGTATATTTCATGTATATTTTTGCTATTGGTTAGATCTAATTTCAGTGATTTAAGTTTTGTATTAAATTGTAATAATTACAACAGTTTTAGAGTTTTCAAAAAAATTAGAACCATTGACTTAAGTGTCAGAATCTACTTCAAAAACACTTATTCGTCCATATTTTTAATGGAGACTAGTCTCACAACTATGTTAAACTGAAAATACAATAAATGTAAATAGAAAACATCTAAAAAAAAAAATGATTGAAATATTTTTCCAACAAACATTAACCATAAGTAAATTCATTTTACAAATTAAAGTTTTTTGTTAGAAACTTCAAAAACTGCTTAAGATGGATTGAGTATATTTTTTCATAGTCATTATTTTTAAAGAAAATTAATTTATAGTGAAATAAAACTTATGTTAATTGCTATAGTTCGAGATACAATCATAGTTAATTCCTTATACAATTCACTTCAGTAAATTTAATCGAGCATAAAACATAAAATCTTTATTAATTAGATCTCTCTTTTAAAATCACAATCAACATTATTGTACGTTTTATGTATGTATAATATAATTTAATTTATATTTATAATATTTAATTTACTTAATATTATAAACAATGTAAGTGCTAAATAAATCATATTTTTTTATAAAGTGAGATATTCTTACGACGATTGCGAAGTCGTTTTATTGAATAGCACGCGTATTCAATAACAGTCAATATGAATGATAACAAAATAAGCTTTTTCATCGTATGTCTAATACTTCAATGATATCATTAATCTTATGTTTTATGATAACTATACTATAATATATTAATATATTTCGTTGCCATGCCAAGCCCAAGTTATTATTTTTGAGTGCACGGTTATCAAAAATTGTTGGATACCGTTTATACGAGTAAGAACTATTTTTCCTTTTTTTTATAAACTTAACGTTGATATGTATCGAAATAAACCGATAGATTAAAGGTATCACAAAAAATCAGATGTTGAAGAGCTAAAATGTTCACCAATCCACGTTGTATTCCTTCAAAATTCATTTAAAATAAATCAAAATAAAAAAATCAGCTATTTGACACAAAATCGTTTATATTAATCTCTATGCGATAATTTGCATTGACCTGGTCATAAAGTGTAATATATTATTCCATAAAAAGAAGAAATCTACTTTAATATATGCAAATATATTCAATAATTGAACAAAACATGTGTAATATATGTTATTATTTAACATATATATACTATTCAGAAGCAAATATTCATAAAATATAATAATTTGCATACAATGATTCTGAAATATATATTTGTTTAAATATTTATACTTATATTGAATATTAATTGTTGTTTTTATTGTTTAATAAAGATATCAAAGTAATTTACAGTTATATTAAATATAATTTTCTAGAACAGAAACTGACACAACAATATATTTTGCCAGATAGATAGTTTTACAGGTAGCATACCCAATTATAATATATAAATTGAGTATTTTAGCTATTTATTTCATGGTTATTGTAATACAATAATTTTAGCCACTGTATTTTTTTGAAATCGTTACGCGAGAGTCAGATTGTCTTTAATAATGTTTCAACTTTTAGTTTAATGACTAAAATGAAGTACTGATAAAAAATGCTCATTTTCTTGCAGGTCTATATAGGCCTTTTTGCGTAATACTTAACGATATTTATTCAAAGCTATTTAACGTTGTTGATAACTTTTATTCAATTTCATTAATACGATTATTAAAAATGTTTAAAAGGTGTATTTTTAAAAATCCATTTTGAAGGGTCCGAAATTTACACACTCTGCACTTACAAGTCCGCCTTTTACATATCTATTTTGTTAATATAATCCCGGTTTCAAATAGGTAAACATACATTGTTCGAGTTCAAAAGTTACGGAGTCGAATCCCAACGCCGCAAAATTTGAAAAAAGCATATATACAAAATTTGATACCCAATGTATTAAACAATTAGCTGGCGACCAGCTTCCGTTAAAAAAACTGTCAAAATAATTCCTTAAAGCGTGGAGATTTATTTACTCCATTTCTGGTGGTCATTTATATGCTACTCAGATATATGTGCTCCACTTTTGGAGCTGATTTTTTTATAAAGAAGTCTCTAAATTAATATAAGCCTCATAATACGGTGCTTCGTGATTAACCCAATTATAATACGTTTATTGGAATGCGGTGTGTAGTAAGAGGATGGAAAAAACAAAAAAGGACACATAAATAAGGATATAAATATTTTGGGTTTCCCTTAATAACATTTTTTTTCTTCGATTTTTTTTGTTTCAGTTTTTTACCATAAAAAAATCGTATTTTATAAAAAATATACATTTTTATTTATTTCTTCATTTTGAGTATACACTAAAAAAAATTATTTCCGTCATTTTTGGCCAATATATATATATCCCTTTCAGTTTTTCGATTCCTATAAAAAAATGTAGGCCTCGAATCAAAATTCGAAACAAAGTATTTTTCGAAATCTAACACATTTCTCAATCGTTTTTCTTTCAAACTCCATAGAATGGATTGACAATAATCTTATAGAACGAGGTTTGGTGAAGATGGAAGATGCGGTAAAGACTTTCATTTCTCGGAATTTATACGAATCAGTTTTCCTATACGAAGGCGGACGTTATCATATTGCAGAATTATCCCCTTCCTATTGAATTAATTTGGTTGTTTATCTTTGATTTTTTCAATGTTCAAAAATCTGAATTTTACTCAATTTATTAAATTTCTCAAGTGAAATCCAGTTCCAGTGTTCTACGGTGATAATACTGAAAGCAAACCCTCGCAGATATAGGGTTAACATAATATAAATCGAATATATCCGGAGACGATTGAAATAACAACACATTTTTAAATTGTTTTAATTGCACAATCTAAAAGCTGTTATCTAAACATATACCGTTTGTTAGCTGTCAGATGAGAGTTGAATCATAGACAATATTTTTATCTCTTCATCGATAGACTTCCAGCGTCGCACAGCGGCAACACTGTTTTATTACTCTACGTTGTCGAGTTATCGCTGCAAATACTACATTTATTTTACACGTATCTTTACATTTTTTTTATATTTCAACATGCAACTAACATAAACATCTACTTTTAAGTCTATCGTAATATATTTACAACGATACATTACTTTTTTAACATATCCTTTATGGTCTACAAGATATTTATAGACCTCCTTAATGCTAAAATTTATCTTGATTACAATATTTTTCGAGGACTTGTTTGTCGATCAATCGTCAAACTTTTTGATCAAATATTTTTGATATTAACTGGTTTATTACGGTTATCACGAACTAGTGTCGAAGGATGATTCGCTCAATACGCGCCAAGCACAGTATCGAGTTATTTATACTCCAGTCAAGTGGTTAAATATATGTTTAAAACGTTGACATTTTTGATGTTGGACTTGAACCTGCGACCTTATGGGTCTACCGCGCGTACTAACTAGGCCATAATAATTAGACATTAATCAATAAATAATTCAAAAAAACCCTTAAAGATAATCAATTTTGCGACTTACGTATGTTTTTTAGTATGTTATAGTATCATTTATTAACACTAAATGGAACCTTTCTAATTTCGTATCAAAAGAAATCCTTTCGAGTCCATTCTTATAAACTAGCCCAAATATATATATATAGATATATATTAGCATGATATATCATTGCTGATATAACACACAATGTAGTGAAAAAATGGCACCAATTCATGATTTTACCAGTACATTGGATAAGTAAACTATTTTTTCAGTTTTCATGGTAGGTTGAGAACTAATAGTCATTTTTTAAAACATGGCAAACAAAAACATGTAGGAAACATAGTTATTATGGCATGACGTACGGAAATGTCATTGACATCTGATGTCAATAGAGCATATCAACATGAAAAAAATGTCATATGGTTTCATAACACTAATGACAATAACGGGATATGATTTTGAACACATGACATTATTTTCTTTATAAATTTTACCATTTTCTTAATTGAAGTTTTGTATGTATTACAATATAATGGTTTTCCACCAACGACTACTTAGTGCATATTTCTTTAGTATCTGCTTTCTATGGGACGTATATGGACACCACGCGAGAATCATTTTTCGCCTTCAAACATTCGTCTTTTCAGTTTACTTGAGTAACCGTGGCTTCACTTAGATCATCTTGTATGATATGATGGGCATATGTTCAAAGTGTTTTTATTCTCTTATACCAAAATTTAAAAGAAAAAAAATGTACAAGTATTTTTTGTAACTAATAACTATATTGTATGTTTTTCAATATTCTTAAAATTGATGTTATCTAGTAGTTAATACGACGATGTTATTAAAATGGGTTGAAGAAGATGAAACCCAGGTTAAAATTATATGATATGAAAGGCCATGAACTACGATCTCATTATTTTAATCATGCGCGACAAATGGTTTATTGGCGTAATTATAAACTAGGACGAACTTCCCTGCGTTCTATAAAAACTGTATTATTAAAATCTCTTGTTATTATTTATATCATCAGCTTCAATAGTGGAGCATATTGTCTACAGATAAAGATATTTATTCTGGAAATGATGTCTATTGTGAAAACTTATTATGCTGGAAGATTTTTGATAGATCAATGTTTTTATTACTCGTTGGAATAGAATTATAAAAAAAAACTTATATTTAGATGCAGGACTCGAATACGTGATCTGTGGCCACTAAATATCACTCGGTTAGCAATCAACTACCGAGACGACAATCGGTTAATTTTTGCTACAATGTAAACATTTAATAACATGTAATTTTAGTTAAGACATTAAAACGCACGTAAACCACTGTGCTTCAATAACAATAAAAAAAACATGAAAATATTTCTCCCGATCGCTCTGTATAAATAATAATGCCACTCCTCCGAGTGTGTCCACGAGCAATTTTAATAATTCATTTGTTACAAATTGATAGGATGAATGGAAAAAATTGCCGACACATATTTCAGCCGGTCGCCGACTTCGCAACTGACTCTTCGCGATGCAACATTGTATGAAAAAACGCATTTTTAACATAAGACTGTCACACCTTGAATTTATCATTTACTTATTAACAATTTCTTCACACTGTCGATTTTTTTACCATTCAAATTTTGTAACGCATTTAAAACTGTGAAATGCTGTGTCTTAAACATTGGCTTAAACGTAACCAGGCACATTTATGTCCACATTATTGACAATTAATTTAAAACTTTAGATATTGTAATTAAATATTTTTTATACAACAGCTACATATCATTCCTGTAACGGAAAGGTTAGCGTGCACTCTTCAAAGCCGGAGATTGCGAGTTCAATCCCCACAGCTACTGTATATTCCATTTTAACCGACATACATACTGATTAAAAAGCATGCGGTTTTATCCAATTGGGAATGTAAATTAATAATGAACGTATCTCATATTATTATCACTACTTTTGTATTAGCAAAATTATAAAACTATTGATAACGTAATACTTTAATAAGATATACGCCATATTATTGTAAATGAATATCTTTTGAAGACTATGAAGGTTAATGGTTCTTAAATCAACTAAACAAAAAAACACATAAGGATAAGTTTAAACATCAGCTATTCATCGCATTTATGTAATGCGATTCTTTTTTGTTTGTCGATCATAATTGCTGTTGCAAATCTTAACACGAGATTTTTTACCTGTGGTTCGACCCTCCGTTACGTGTCTCATTTTACCTCCCAAGGATGAGTAGGCAGAGAGAGGTCTCTCTAACAAGGTAAAAAAAAAATACAACCTTAACGAAAAGGCTACCGCACTGCTTTCCATCCATGTCGATGAAATATAAATAAAAATAATATATCTTTAAATTGGGGTCCCGCCGATATGAATAATATAATAACATATGAAAAAGCTCACGGCAATATCGAAAGTCATATTTTAATATACAAGATATCGCAATGCTTTTATTAAGACACTTTTTCTATTTTGTTATTGCGTCTTTGAATTTAAGGTACGTCTTATAATGGATGGCGTCTTAAAATCGCTGTCAAATTTTTATTTCATTAGAAATTGCAATCGAAATATAATTAATATATTGTAACTGAATTTAATCGAGTAGTATAGTTAAAACTTTGTAAAACATACGACTGAGTATTTACTTATAATTAAATGAGTGTCTCATACTCAATGTTAAGATTAATTCAATTTGTATTATTTTATTTAAATTGATGCATTTTTTTTTGCTTTTTATAAATAAAAATACAATAATGGACATGACATATTAAGTTTTAATTCTACAGGTTTGTTGTTTTATCAATATACAAACTAATTGTGACAGCATTTACAAGACCATAATGGTTAATGTTCAGTTTTGCTTTACATATATATATATATTACTAGACAATAAATATGCCCATTTCATCTTTTTCCAGTTCATATACAATATATTCAAATTTTCACTGGATGTAATATGACTTGAATTTTGTAATTATACCTTGTAGTAAAAAATCAATGTAAAAAAAGAATCAGTTCTTTTTTCTTCGACTGTGTTATTTCAAAACTGTATAAAAAGAGAATTGAGCATACATTATTACACATTGCCAACGTCAAAGGGCTAAAGGAATACTTCCAATTGAGGTGTAGGAAATAAAAAAAATATTGCATTGAATTACTCAACATTTTATTGTTGTTATCACAGAAGGGATTTTACAATAATGGAAAGTGAATGACGACTGCTTTATCAACTTCGAATTACATCACAATGGCGCTTACACACTAACAAAATACTTTTTTATGCACTACCATTTAAATGCGTAATACTCCACCATGGTTTCCCCCAAGTAATTTGACAATTTTCCATAATTTAAAGAAGCTCAATATCGTATCATATTCTACACACAGCATCACAATACTATCTACATTTCCCAACTGCCACAAAATAACTATTAAAAATAACACTTGTGTACTATATCTTAACAAATTAACTATGTTAAACAACGATGTTACCATTAAAAGTTCTTTAAATCCCCAATCAATGACAATGTTTGACAAACTGCAATATGTCATAACCTCTATTCAATATGTCATTCAATCCGACAATATTTATTGCTTCAGATTTGGACCATCTTTAAGTTACCAATATTCATAATTTATAAGGTCATCTAAGTCTTTGTTTGCCACCTAGATTCTTGATCCATCTTATGCGCATGTTTTTCGTTCACCCTGGCTATTTATTGTTAATGGAATCAGAGAAAAAACATAGCACATTAAATAAATTTCAAACTTCAATTTTTAAGCAAAAAACTTTAAATAAAAAATAATTATAAATTAAGTTTTTTTTTTATATCTAACAATGAAATAAATTTCCAGAAACAATTTGCTAAATAAAATTTGGTTCTGGGTGATAATAATTATTACAACTTCAGCTCAATGATAGACATGATTATGTGCGCTGTGCATATTTCTGACAAAATTTAACAATAGATTAATATTTAAAAACAACAAACCCTTCATCTCTCAACAATTTTATTTAATACATATATCTTAAAAGGCAGGGGGCGGCAAAAAACTATATCAGACTTACAAATAATGCTTTTAATCGCTCTAAAATATTTTTCAATACTAATTTCAGAAATGCAATCAAAAAGTACACATAAGAAGACAACATAACGAAGCAATTTAAATAAAAGTTTAGACTAAAAACTAAAACATTGATGCATTCCCCTAAGAATGAGTTGTGTCTGACAAATACAATAGTTCTTGAGTATGATTAAATGGTGCATGGGTGCTAGGAATCCCCTGGTCTGATTGTGTTGAAAATTGTAATAGGCTGGATTATCTACAGCGCTCTGGGCAACAACTTATGAGGAGATCATCCGGTAAAGCGGTGTCACCCGAGGAATCTACATATCTTACATATCTGAATTGTTTTGGAAGTTTTTATTTTTAACAAGGAATAATTTAAATATACGGACCCACCCAACCTAAGTTCACTGTGCTTAGTACAACTCAATGAAAATAAAAGAAATAAATTTAATCCAATTTAAATTAGTCTCATTGACACCAAACTAGTAACACTGTATTGATATTAATCAGTATAATATATAATTTATATTTTAGTTTTTAATAATTTAATATGCATAAGCAAAAATTAAATACGAAAATACAGGTGCACAACTGCAGCACAGTTATAAAATATATTCTTTAAATGTTTTACAAAGTCAAATGAGATTATTTAGAATTTTTCAAATATAATTGATTTTATTAAACGTTATTATTATAGATAATTGTATTTTTAAGTAAATTCTATAATTGTTTTTTTAATTAATTGTACTATTTTCTGATTAAGGAGTATTATAATATAATAGATAGGACCGTGAACAATGTTCAGAAAACAATAGTATAATTAAAAGTATTTTTATAAACTATCTTCAACAAAAAAAATCATCTATCTTATTGAGAAAATTTGGACAGATAGATAGAACCATTATTGATGGTGATGAGACTTATGTTAGAAATATCATTAATAAATATTAGTATGATACATTACTTGAACAAAATCTATGCATAATACAATCAATACAAAATTCAGTATAATTTTTGATAAAATATATCACAAATATGGACTTCAAAAGCAAAACTGCCTCCATGTTCTTTTAAGTTCTACAATTATATGAACTCATTAGAATTGGAAATGCTAAATATGTTTTTTAAGAGGAAAAAGACAAATGTTTATGAAACAGCATATCGTGAAACTTTCTTGATTGTACACAATTTTCTTAAAGAAACTTTTCCAATTGTCATTTAATATGAAATAAATGAAAATTTAAACTTCGTCTTTACTAAGAAAACTTGCAAAGATTTCTTCAATTACAGGTTATACAGACTCTTTCACTATATTAGACTATGCCACACCATCAGTTGGAGGCGCCCTTGTGCAAAAAGTTTTTTGAAACATCTGTTGACATATTTTCGTTGATTTTGAACATGCACATTTTTAATGTTCGAGCTGTTTTGAAAATATATACATAAGTATTTTATATTGTTTTAGCATACATTCTTTCATAACGCAACTATCATTACAAGTAAAAAAAATTCGTATTTATTTCATTTTTCTTATAAAAAGTCACCCATCATATCCAGATGCCCTCGTGCAATGCACGATATGGACATTAAATCACCCTTTTTTTGGTTTTAATCATTTATTATATTTTTCTACCCCATATTGAATGGTCAAGCTTTAGACATGAGATCCATTTTCAAGCTTCGTAATAATTTATTTTTCATTTGACTAAATTATTATTGTTATTGTTTAAATTGCTTGAATCAATTATCAATTTTAGACCCGTCTTTATTTAGTTTTTAGTTTTAGTTTTTTTAGTTTCATCCTGATAGATTTTATCAAAACGTAAAATGGCAGTTTTGCTTTTGTTGGTCAAATGTTTACATATCGTACATTAGATATAAATTAAGCATAATACAATTCTGATATTTAGCATGTAATCATTGCATCATATTAATAAACTTCAGTGAAATAAAACAATTATAATACTATATTTGATAATGAAGCAACCGTGAAACTATCTCTATAACTTGCAATCTATTACGAGAAAACTTTAAAACCTAACATGGAGCTCAGAATCCTTATTGAATAAGTGAAGCATATTTTTCTATGGTATTAGACAAAAGAACATTATAATTAAAATTACATATTATTATGAATACTGAATTAATAATTTTATTTTAAAATGCTTATCACGATTATAAAAAGAAAAAGTGGATGTAGATATCCTAAATCTTGGCATCTATGATTCCTTTCAAATTAATGTTATCAGACTAAGAGTATCAAGTCAAACAGATTATACTTTCAAAAAAAACTGTAACATAAAATTTATTCAATTTGTTTCTTTAACCTTTATTAAGAAGTCAAGAAATCAAGTTATAGTATATTTAATTTGACAATCAAGGGAATGGAGGCCCATTGAAACTGTTCTTTTCAATTAAAGAAATTAATTATAAAATTTATCCTATTATATAAAATGACTGTCATTAAAAAGATTATAAAAAGTTTAATATTTTTAAATCATAAAAAAATACAAAATTTTATGCCATTCACTGTAATATGTGACATATAGAATACAAACATGTGTGACATATAGAATCAAATTCAGGCTTATCCAAAAAAAATACATTAATATTTTATACATGTCTAAAGTAAGACTTTTACATAATATATTTTACCAATCAAAATCAATGAAATATAACAATATTAATCATGCTATAAATTCATTTAAGTGATTTTAATATTATACTACATCTCCAATGTTTTTTTTTTCATAACACAATGTTCAACATGCATATGTGAACGCAGAGATTGAAATGTCTGGATTTGACTCTATTTGTCATAAATGTCATTCAATACATACTTTACACTAGTGCTGAACTTTGTTTAAAGTTTAGTCTACTAAAAACAAAATATGATTTAAAAGTATTTGAATTTGTATTATTTAATGTAGCTAAGACTAATGAATGCAAGTTTTAATTGAAAAAAACGGTATACATAGATGAATGTTGTAATTGGCACAGGATGTTATAATGAGAAATGTGTAACATTTCATTAGTCACGTAGAAATGTGACTCATAATTATTCAGAGTTATCTTAATATTAATTAGATATATAAGTGGAAAGATTCGAAAATGTGTTTGTTATTAATATAATATAGACCGCTTTTAGATTTGGCTTTTTTTAAATTACCTCCTTTGTTATTCAAAAGATGGCTGTAAATTTGGACTTCTGAGCTCCGCCTCTAACCTATGCTTTCTATTTTTATTAATTGCATTCATTTAAGTACTGGAAGCATTTTGATCCATTTTGAATGGAACGATACCAAACTAGGATGCGATCACGTTCACACTAATTTGTATCTAATACTCGATTATGTGGAACTATTCAAGCTCTAATACTTTTAATATTCGATTCACCCATTGAAAACAATCAGTGCCAATTGGACACTGGAGATTAAGAGATTCCGGACGAACACATCAATTTGAAACTGATATGACAGATTGACAGTAAACCAACTAAATATTCCTTTATTTTTTTATACAATATATAAATCACTTTAAAGATAACCTTATATGGTTCAACTTCACCCTGAGTAAAGTAAATATAGGCTGATATTTCATTTGAACATTGAAAAATATAAATTGATTTAAAATGTTACCTGTCTTTGATCATATGAAAGATGTTAAATAAAGCTTTATTTTTAAATTACTACACTTAAGGGTCAAATTTTCATTTGCTGTTTTCTCATTCCTTTCTTACTAATTTTTTTTGACACTTTCCAACTTCTTCTTGTACAGTGACAATATACCGTTTTGCATTTCTATGATTGTTATCATTCAAATGAAATGATTTCTTAAAAGCAATCCAAAAAATAACAAAACTTATAGCAGTTGTAAATAGTAATTCTCCCTGTTGGGTTGGTCCAAATTTTCTTTCTCTTGTATTCAATGGGTTGAGATTTCTCTTTCTGATGCAATAAACTGCACAAAAAAGTCCATGCGCAACGATTAAAATTTGCAAAACGGAACGTGCTTCCGCGTTTCTAATAAATTGTCTTACGTTAAAAATTTCTATCAAAACTTGAAATCATTATTGTCGGCCAGAATTCAACGATTCGAGGCTACTAATTTCAAATCTTACGAATTTAAAAGCTTCAAACTATCCATTATGGCACGTATTGATGATTTCATAACTTGGTCGTAAGTAGAGATTCCAATATATATTTCTTAAAAATAATGCAGCGATTTATTGAAAAACGCTATCGATTGCTTATCTTCAAGAGTACACAGTTGTACGGCGAAAAAGTTTTCCAGTAAAGCTTTCTTTTAGAATAGTTAAGAATTACAACTTAAACATAGCACTTAAACAAACTAAGTCGAACCATATGTTAATCAGAAATACAATCTATTTCAAAAGATATTTACCAAACGAGTTACACTGAGAATGAACTATTTAAATATGCATAAACGTTTCTTTATTTCAATATTACTGTATTTCTTCGGTCATTTGGAATAGTAAGTTGCAAAATACAGAGGATTCAAGGAGTTTGAGGAATCCGAAGCCACCTTGGACTGTAATAATATGATAATATATTGTAATTCTTTGATACTATGATAGACTTTCTTCCATATAAACAAACATCTCTAAATACAGAGTAAGTCTGACAATCATTAAATTTCGCAACAAAACTATAACATCACCAATAATCTATAGTTGAAAAGACAGTATTACATTTATATGTTCGGTGATTATACTGTCACTGTTATAACAAAAAAATGTAAGTCAATTTTTAGCAAAAATGAGTTATATCACTTATACAATATCTAAAACAATGTAAAAAGTCTATTCCCTGTTGATTTTAACACCTTATCGACCGCTCACACCAATGTGGTGTCTTTTTCCCCCATGTATTAACGACCACAGATGCCACATTGACATGCTCATCCTTGACTTGAAATATAAATATGATAATGTATCATATTTAATATATTATTTTTTTTACAATGGGTAGTCTGCCATATACTCGAAGTATGAATTAATGATAAAACAACCATATTTTTAGGCATATTTCAAATAATTCTTAAGTTACAAGGTGCAATTAGTGACACACTTAATACAAAGTGTAAGTCATAAATTACTCAAATGATGGCTGAAAGATAATAAAGTATATAGCACTTGAGTTTTATATTTACGACCAACTGTTTCAGCAGCAGTGTTAAAGATTTGAACAATTTATATAAATGCATGCACTATTGTTAGTATTTTCTGAAATTTGGATTGAAATTTGTTGATGGGTTCAGAAGATATATTAATTTTAATCTGGAGATAGAAATTTGCCGACTTTTTGTCAAATATCGCCAGTATATGATGATAGACTTTGCAGAATATGTGCAGTCCAAAAACTGTTAATTGATAGCCTCTTGAGTATTTATCATAAAATACAAGTGGGTTGATATTTCCTCCTATAAAATAAAAATGGATTATCTGAAAACTGTGTCTTTGGACTTAACTTTTTTTGTCAGAACGGTGACGATATTTAATATATCTATAATAAAACGAATTCTTTCACCATAAATTTAAACACAAATTGGTATTTTTTTTTTCTTTTGATTATGGTAATTTTCTGTCAATCCCATAGATATTTTATTGCATATTCCAAAGGATCAAATATCGAAATTGAAGAAATACAGTACACCAAAACACCTTCACAATAGTATATTGAATTACACAAATTGAATTAAAAATATTCTTAACATTGAGTAAAATAAATGAGTTTTAAGAAAAAGATAAATAGTTGATTATCAATTGTTATTTAAACAACAATAATATAGAACTAAATGAGATTTAATAATTATTTTTACACTTAAAATCGAAAAAATCACTTATCTGGCAATGTGATCTGAAATCCAACAAATAATTTTTGAATAGTTACGTAATTAGTTGAAAATACTGGACAACTCGAAAATTTTACGATACTTCTATTGTCAAAAATAAATATCAGTGAAATAAGCCAATAAGTGAAAATATTTTTTAAACACTTAATCACAGCATACTATATATATCACCAAATAACAAAAGACCGTGCAATCCATTTTAACATGACAGTTTCCCTGTATATATTAAATTTGTTTCCCTCGCTATTTGTGTTATAATTTTATAGTCTTCCAACGACTATGATTGTTATTTCTATCATTTATTGGCATGTTTAAAAAGTCTGCTGATTTTTATTATTTCATGATACATAGATAATAAAAATAACAATGAATGCAAAACAGCAAATATTCCACAAAAATATTGGAAAATACAGAATAATATTAATAAACATTATTTAGACGAACGTACAATTTCGTATGGAATGTCGTTTCCCTTACAATAAAAGACTTAATCTGAAAACTTTTTTGTCGTTTGGACCAATTTCCTGTTGAATTCAAGGCACAAATTAAGACCAAAAAATTTCGTAATCACCGTAACCCATATTATTCACATTATACAAAAATATCCCGTCCCGATTATGTTTCATTCGAATCCGCCTGTCACATTATTGATGAAAACACTTTAGGTAAAACATTTCAACTGACTTCTCAGCGTTGAGAAATTATTCGACGAAAATGAATAATTTATCTTTTATCATAGACAATTTATCGTTTGCTTATATTCTGCACCTCAATTTATTTTCCTAACAAAGTAATATTATTGCAAAAGGCTAATTTTATTTACAAGAGCCCGCTTTAAATATAATACTATACATTTTCATAATAAACATAAATTTCGACACAAATAGTCTTCATTTTCAAGAAGTCACAATTCTCATCTTGTAATGAGACGCACAAGGGTGCAAAAATAATATACAGATAAGAGAGTGGCTATTTCACCAGATGATACATTTGGCGGCAGGATTCATAGGAGATCCGACGGGACACTGAAAGACTTCTGCAAATGACGGCGCATTACGAACCAATGTATTCACTCTGAAATTAAAAATACAAACATCTTGAGATAACATTTACCTTTCGAAATAAGGAAAAAGAAGATAAAAAAAGAAAACATTTGATTAGTGCAGATAATATAGATTCAACATATGTTGATGATGTGAAAATTAACAAAATATATGTATTAAATCCTGTTCGGATAATTGAGGTTCTACTATATTAATTATTTACCTCTCAACTGTATTAATTAATCCGTCTCGTAATGCTTTTATACAGCCTGTGGCAACTAAGTACATGAAACTTATTAAATTCTCAAAATTCAAACCCACCTTTCAGGAGCAGTCATGTGAAAATCATTCTCTACGGCAATGATGTAGTCTTCTGAAGAGAGCTCCGTGCAATACATTTGCGCCATGGTCAAATAAAAGAGCTTGGCAGGTGGCAACGGGAGTGGAGGCAGTGAGGGTCCTCCCGAGGGGCCAGCTGCATTTCGCCATGCACCCCATGCCACTCGGCCACCACCCGCGTCTGCAGCTGTTTCTTCGCGAGTCGCATTCCCGTCAAACTGGAAAACATATTGCAGTCAATTAGTTTCAATAAATTTAAAAATGGTTTTGTTCAACTTATTATTAATTACTGTGATTAGAAGAACATAAATTTAGAAATATTGCTATATAAAAACCATATAACCATATTTTTTATGAAAAATATAATTATGTAACTCTAACACATAGAGGTAATATATTATGTTTTATAAATGCATCATATACCTCCAAGCGCATCTGATATCCCATGAACCGAAGATCTCTCCCCTTGTGGCGCTCAGCCAGACATGCAAGCTTCTCTCGAAGAATTTTCGCAGAACTAGATCCAACCCACACCGGTGCTACGCTGCCCGACCCCGCATCTGAAGGGCCACCATCATCCAATGCATGGAGCATTTCGTGAGCTACGACATTGCCCACTGTACCATATGCAACATACAGTGGAGCGCCTCGCAAGAAATGAGGCTGGGTCAACAAGGCCAAAGGAACCACTGAAATATATGAAAGCCTGTAATAATCTACCTAAGAAATAAATGCTGAGTTCTTTTGTAAGTTTTTGGAAATTATTTCAACTTTATTAAACAGACATTTTAAAAGATTAAAGCTATACATAGAATAGTTTATATCATTTAGTATTACATAAAATTTCACGATAATTTTATTATTATTCATGGCTTGGGTTTCATAGTAGCAATGATCAAAATTTAATCCAATCCCTAAATGCGATAAAATACAAATCATGAAACCCCTGTTTTTGAATAAAGCATATTCATTGAAATCTAGCTTCAAGATGATTGATAAAAATATAAAAATAATCTTGCCTTTTACATCTTATCTAATTTCACTCATCAAAAATGATATATGGGTTTTTATTAGTGAGTTTAAGGTGACATATGTGGCTCATAAAAGTTCTTTATCATCCAAACGATGATGCCACACAAATATAGCTCAAAAATAAAATTTGCCATAAATAATTATTAGCAGAGTCAAAAAAATCAGAAAAATCACTCACCAACTGCGTTGTCGTCTGCTTCATAGAAGGCATTGACCACAAAAGGATAGGGCCATGATAGATTCATGTAGAGGCCGTCTGCTGCTTTCATTTGTAGTTCGCGGACCTCCCGATGCCGCCCAACCACATTCTCAAAGAAATCATCAGTCACGTTCAACTGTTGCATTTGTAATAATTTTAGAATCAATCATTATAATTGATATTTGAAAATTAAAACAACTACACTATAAAAATATAAGTAACCTAAATAAAATACTTAGATAGTCAAGACGTGCAACCATATTTTAAATTTGTAAACAGATGGTTCAAAAAACTTTTTGTATAAGGGCGTCTCATACCCACAGAGCGGCACTGGCTTAATACTACAACCCATGTTGCTAATGGGGTTAATAGTCAAAATAAATATCACATGAAAGAACCATAGAGTATAAAAATGAAAACAAAGACTCACAGTGAGTAGCAGTTGATCAACGAACGTAGCATTTCGAAGGGGAGGCCAAGCAATGAAGTTAGCGGTCATTGATGAGAGACGGTTCATGGCCAGCTGTTTGGTGGATCCATCCAACCAGGCAGCACGCTCCACTCGCATGAACATAGACCTTTTCAACTGAGAGTACATCTCGCCTGCCTGACAACACATCACTGAACGAACTTTAAAATTACACACGCTGGTCGCTTGCAGATCAAACCTAACTTCAAATCATTCAGCTAAGGAAATTGTCATGCCTTGAAACCAGAAAAACTAACGGAAATTATCAATTTGTGAACATACTGTTTAGAATTTATTCGTCTGCTGAGGACAAAACTTCTCTCTCAATAATGAAATAAAAACAAACCAAAATTTTTATTTTTAATTTATATTTTTTTAATAGCTTTTTCGGTTGTTAAACCAATGTAAAAATTTCAGCTTTTTCTACACTAACATATAATATCTATTGATTGTAACATAAATTTTATTTGTAAAGTAATGTAAAAATTTTAATTTTTTATCCTCTTAAGTTTTATTAGTTAGTATCATGTGTTGCATAAAAAGCTTTATAATATCTATTTTCTTCAACATTAGTCATATTTTTGATTAATTTAATTTTTTCTGTCGCACACATTTTGAAATGTTAAGAACATGTGTATATTTAATATGGTTTATAAAAGTAATGATATAATTATAAATATAATAGTAGGGTTGTCTTACCCTATCATGAAGGTCATTCAAGTACTCAGGAGAGTACTGGGTGAGATATAGTGCAGACACAGCCTGGGAGAAGGCTTTGGTGGTGACGTGAGTGCAGAAAAGATTCCGGTCGTCTGCCGCCGCACTGTGGTTGGCAATCACGTACAAGAAATCACGAGCAAACAGTGCCAACAGAGCATTCTGCACCACCCTGTTATCATATTCACATTAAAGTTAACATAAAAATAATTTTTACACGTACCAGTAAGCCATTTTGGGCAATTATTTGGTGACATACCTTTTTTGAAAACGGGAAATCATTTCCGAGACCGAGTGCAAATACTGTTTACTCATCACATAAATATTGCCAGTTGAGTACTCCTCGTTCGGGAAGATGTCTTTAAATAAACTACTCCATGTCAGCTGAAAAAGAAATAAATTCAATTATTATATACTTGCTTCTTTACCATACTTCATATTGTTTATATAACCGAATAAATAAACGACAATAGCAGAATGAAACCTCACAAATGGATAATCCTGTTGGAGGGTCTCAAGACTGTATGGTTCAGCTGTCATCGTTTCTCGAATTTGCTCACGGAGTTCTTTTCGCCTCGGTATTAACTGCAACATTAAAACAATAACTGCACTTAAAAAATAATAGTAATATGTACACATGATTTTAACTAACCATCAAGTAAGTAGAGGGAGAGTAAGATATTATAATTATTCATTCATTTACATCAATCTGAAGCCTAGTGTAATTGTCTAGCAAATACACTCATTTCTCTTTTTGCACAGTTTTCAAATAATAAGGTCCACGAAAAAGAATCAATTATTTTTTTTACAATAATTTTTACTTTAACTCGACTTGAAAATCTTTGAACAAGGTCTATTTTCAACATTCAAATCATGTTATATCCAGTGAACATTTTAATATATTGTAGATGAATTAAAAAAAGATGGCAATACTTTATATCATTCAAGAATGGTAAAAAATGACTATAATGAATTGTGACCAAAAAAACTACAGTTAGCAGACACGTTTATCATCTTATAATATAGGTTTTTTTTATCCATAAAATCTGCGTGCTTAATTTTTATAAAACTTTTTTAATTTCTAAATTATGTATGGAATCAATCGATTACCTGCTCAGAAGTGGTTGCAAACAGTAAAATCTGTTGGGTATCAATGGCTTTCTGTTTGATCGGCATACCCTTTGGCAACATTCCTGTCACAACTCGTTCCAAACTATACAACTTCTTTTCTAAATGTTTATCCTGAAACAAAATGGCAAAAATCATCCAATCGTGACGACAAGGAAGCTTATAAAATCGTTACTCAAATGCAGAGCTATCCTATGTCACACTAGACTGAATTTACAGGTGAGCTGTTTTACAGTTTTGTAAAAAAAAATCTTTTTGCATATTTTTTGTAGATATATATTACCTATAAGGGTAAATAAATATAATTTGCAAAAAGTAGATTTTGGATTGCTCTGATTTTAATAAAATATAACATTTTGTTACTCAGAGTACTCTGGTTTTAATGAAATTTATTTATAAATATGTACATAGGATACTTTGAATATCACAAACAAATATGTCATACATCACTTACGTAGAAAATTCAATTTTACTGCATTTCAGTTCTGCTTTCCAATGATAAAATTATGATCAGTCTTGAGTTTAAGATTATTTAGACTAGTACTCACTTTTATATATGTATAATAAACACTCTGCTTGCTGATTTCTCTTTTTTTTCTTGAATATTTGTGCCCTCCATGGATATTTCTGTCTTTTGAACGGCCAAAGTATGATGTCTAAAATATAAACATATTCTACATAAAAAATACAAATGACACTATACGTTGAAGCCTTGATATAACGGACCTCGATGTAATGGACAAAATATCTACAAATAAAGTGAAAGTGCAATCATTGGAAAATAGCTAGAAGAATTTATTTGATGGCCAAGATAGAGACATAGTTTTAGAAGAGTTAAGAGTTTTTGATTTCTGTAGAGCACTACAGAATAATGGTGGAGAAAAAAATGTTTTACAATGCTTACATGTAGATTAAGGTGACCATGAATATCACATTATGACTGAAAGTGAAAAAGTAGCTGAAGTTATTGTCTTGGACGAGTTTATGACATTTTTATAATTTTAGCCAGTTGATTATAAAAGAACAGCATACTTTGAAAATGCAAACAAAACTTGATTCTTTTTTTGAATCTAATAGTAACAATAGAAACAAAAATTCCTTCAGAAAACCCATTTTTTCAATGCATTTTGACACATTTGTTAAATTGCAGAAAAACCGTTTATAGTACATTCTCTTTAAATAGAATAAATGGCATTATGAGGCACTGGATTGTGAGGCACCAAAAAATCAATGCAATTGATTTGTTTTTCAGTTTACAATTTTTGTAAATAACTGACTAATTATAATTTTCTAGGTCGGGGATTCCCAAACTATGTTCCCGGAACACCAGGGTTCCGCCAAACCTGGATAGATGTTCCGTGACAATTTGGAAAGGTTTTATATACTGCAGCACATTTAAAGATCTTCTTACTAGTAGTAATTACCCAACCTAAATAATAAGCTAAGCGTTCCGTTAAAATTTCCAGGCTTGCGAAGTGTTCCATTGCAAAAAAAGTTTGGAAAACCCTGGTCTAGGTAATATATGTTTTTATATATACATAAAGTTATCGCCTGTATAATGCTCACCTCAAAAACATCATCATTGTAAAATGACCTCTGACTCGATATATCCCTTGGTAAATCGATGACAATAGCATAACTGGATTTATTCTGAAAGTCTCTATCCAGATAAACATCTAGTAGTGGTGCTCCGTTTGCCTTTAAGATATTTGCAACCAGAGGAGTTATGTCGTTGGGGCCAAGAGACCCTTGAGGAAGGTACCCTCCCAATTTGTCTATTACCACGAACACTGAAATGATATTAAAGTCATCTGTCAAAATCAAATTTATATTAAATGATCATTATTATTAAAGCAATTACTCAAAGTTAACACTAACTTGACAAATTAGGCAGTGTCGAAAATTTGATACCAATTGCACCTATACCAAAGCTGACACAATTCAGTTATTTTATTCATCTTCCTCTACGCAAATTGAGCATTATGAATTACATTGTGATGGGTTTGCTTTTTATTTGTGCATATAATTAATATTAACTAATGATAGTACAGTAAACTATAATGCTGATACAGTTGGGTGTAGCATTGCTTGTTTTAGACTCATAAACCATTTGCAGTAATTGTGAATATATCGTCCTTAACGGCTTAAAACTTTTGTCAAAAGATGGCATTAATATCTCACATTTTTTAGACAAACCATTTATCAGTTTATTTAAAATACAGTCTAACAATAATTACTCAGATTTTTATCCTGTACATTTTGATCTCTCTTAATCGTGCCTAGATTAAAGTTCATTGGTTTCATCATTACTTACTTGGTGTCATGTCAACTGGTTTATCGAAAGACACAAGGCAGCTCGAAAAGAAAGTGCCGAGTTTTTTGAATCGTCCACTTGTAGCATTGAGAGAAAGTAACTCTATAAAACAAAATAAAATATTAATATAACTTCTATGTTTACTTCGAAACCATAAAATTAACAATGTTATATTGTATTATTGTAGTAAATGAAAAAAAACAATGGATTTAGTTGTTTTATTTGTTATTACATGTAACATTGAAGGGAATTCATTATAAATGATACAAATATAGAAATTGTTAATGACTGAACAAGAAAATTGAATTTAATTGGGAGGAAACTTTATTTTTATTAATAAAAATGAATAACTTCAATTGTATATACTCGTATTGTAAACACAAGAGATGGAATTATGAATACATTTATTATGACTGGCTAACACATTAAAAACAATGTTTCAATGTAAAATGAAGATTATTTGTAATAAATTAATAGGATGCTTATAATGACTAGACTATATTGTTTTAGTACATAATAATAACAAAAATGATTAAATATAAATTTCCACATTTCAAAAAATTGGCTATATTTACAATAATCTGAAAGTGTGTGAGATAATGTGAAGAGAGCCACTCACGTTGTATTTGTAGATTGACAGTTGTCTGTATTGTGGAAAAACTTAAATCCATCCCGAGCGCTGGTAGAGGACGACGACCTTTTGCTTTGTGCGCTTCTGCCCAGCCCCCACATGCAAACTTATAAAAGTCTCTGAAAACATCATCGTGTTAATTTTACAGCTGTTAAATTATTATCCATATTTGATTTCATACAATTTTTTTTAATCTGACAAAATTTAATCTTTTCAATAGATTCAGTGTTCACTTGGTAGATAACTCAGCAAAAATACTTGCTGACAGTAATCATCGTGTTTAATTTGATATCTGAGATTTTCAAATAACTTGCTTTAATTATTCATTTGTCTCCCCGATAGCGTAGAGGTTAGTGTGCGTACCATGCATCCGGGGAGTGCAGGTTTGATTCCCATATCTGCTGGATTTCTTAAAATCTTGAAATACAGGAGTTTATGCCTATTGAGTTGAGCAATTGTTTGACAACCGATTCTTGTGAAAAATAATCTGTCACGACATGTCTTCACATTCCCAAGATCCATATACTCCACTTTCACAGTGAATATCTTCACAATGTGTAGATCCATATGCTTGACTTTATAATAGACTTGTTTAAAAGAATGTTTATTTAGTTCTTTTGTAACATGGTTTTAACAATGTAAGAAAAACATTTTCACACGTACAAATCTACATGTACCACTCATATAATATACATAGATATTTGCTGGTCTTTCTGGAGCATTCAAGAAAAACTAGGCTGACCATCTTCCTATTTTGAATGAGACACTCCAGTTTCACAAATAAAATAATTTTACTTTATTTTTCTCTTACAAGATGAAAATAAAAATTAACATTAAGTAGAACCTTATTATAACGGACAAAATTTCTGGTCAAATGTAAAAAATTTTGAAAACATTTTGATGTTAAAGCTAGGTGTCACACTTGTAAAGAAAATTCTACACTTAATAACCGTCATATCATACCTCGCACACACACACAAATTTAAAGAATTCTCTTTTTATTTATCAAGATAATTTTTCAAACAAAAAATTTTGGGAAGCATTTTTTTTGCATAAATAATAATCAAGGAACACCGATTTTTTATACGTGAGTTTATTTAGTATTGCAAGAAACAAAGCTAACCATATTAACTTATGTTGACTCAGTCTATTGACAAATTAAAAGGAATTAAGAATTTTACACCTATAATTCAAATTTCAATGAGTTCTTTCTTGTCTAGATATTTAAAATTGTTCAGGTTCATAAATTATTTGTACAATAATAAATTTATATTTCTTAGGCTGCGGGCACAGTCGATGCCGTGACGACAGAGCGACGGCGACGAAACGACGGAAACAGAAATGAAAAATAACTATAAATAGAGCAAGTGAGCAATTTAGGCAACATGGCAACACGGTGTCGTCAGAACAACTTGCTCACTCACCTATTTATGGCTATTTTGCATCTCTCTTACCGTTGCTTTGCCGCGGTCGGCTTACTATCGTGGCCTTACTCTGTAGAACAAAAAATTCAACTATTTTAATTAGACAAAGAACCTTTCTGAAGCAATTGATATACTTTTTAAGTGCTTTTTCAAAACATAAATATGACGAGATATCAATACGAAAAGTCATAGTCATAAATTAAACATTGTTAGTAGTATACCCAATAAAGAAATAAATTCTCAAGTGTTAATAAAAAAATCGTATTCAAGAAATCATATTGTATATAACCCGCATTAGTCCGTTATATAAAGGTTCTACCTATTCAAATTTAGGAGTGGACATTTTCACACAGTGTGGATCCATATGCTCCACGACATGGTAAAAAATAAATAAGTTACTCGTATACAATGTTATTAAATTTTGTTATATGATACAAACGCGTCCTGATCCCTGTCCCATTTTTGTTACAAATAAATATGGTCAGCCTAGGCACACTATAACATTCACGGGAACATAACGACTTTCCTGGTCGCACGATTCTTGTCTAAAAGCATAGTTTAGTATTCTTACCGACAAGGGTCCGTGTCCCACGAGAGAGAAAACTTAACACGGCGAGCGATGTCTTTGCATTCGGGGGTGTCACACACGGGAACAGGGTTGTCCAGCGTCTTGTCAGCAAAACAATCGTCCTCGTCCTTAAAACAAATAAGCCAAACATTAACCGTACTGTTATTACAGCAATATAGAAAATGTAAAGATAGTATCAAAAATTCGCTTATGTATTGTCTATGCCCTTTTCCAGGGCTGTCTAACATTTATAAAAATATTTGTGATCAGTTTTTTTTTAAAATTTGAATACCATTTTTAGATTCATATGGAATTTTTATGTCAACCAGCCTTTTCGGTGCGTTGAACTTGGACTATAATAATCGGGAGTGTTATCTAAGTATTCCCGAGATATTGTTGATTTGACGGTTTTTATTTCCTGTATTATAACTTAATATACAACATATCGACCATAGAAAGGAAAAAGGACGTAACCGTCAGTTTTGTTCAAAATATCTTTTTTCGGTAATCACAATGTATACAACTTAATACATGCTGTACAGAAATAGTATAACCTAGAAATGCCGAATAAGCATGTATTATAAATTAAGTTTTTAACGCTTCTGCCAGAAATGTATCACAACTTCGTATGCTAATGTTTGCATCACAGCTCTCCGAGGACATCGCTTCATCGAGTCAAAACCCAGGAACGGGAAGCTCTGTCACCTGCCAGCCACTTTGCATCCTCCCACGTCATGCCAACACCTCTTAGTTACACAGTACGTCCTGTGGATGGTACCCGCCGTTTCAGGACACCGGAATTCCACCAATGGCAAGAAAATACATACGTGCCCCAACTATTTCCACCGCCACTGCATTACTTTTTATCTCACTAGGGGGTTCTCCGTGGGCTCCTTTATCGCCAAGTTCTTAATGAAGTCAAACCACCTCACCCACTACCAATCCAATGAAAAACAATTTTCTTCAAAATCAATTTATCAGAATTGGTCTTCATATTGTAGGTAATTTATAATAAGCTCCACATTTGAAACGAACACGATTTAAAAATACTTCCATATCATTATTAATAGACACAACCTGAAGTTTTTTAAAGGTGACATTATGGTCAGAGGTTATAATCTATTTTAAGATGTACAGATTGCAAATAGTTTAGATCAGTAGTTCAGAACCAATGTTTCTCGGAACACTAGTGCTTAATGTTTGCTAACTACCCAGCTCTCCGAAAGGAATCTAAAATCGTATTGCTTTGAACGACATATTTATTCGATTTCATTGTTTTAACCAATATAAAACTTAAAATATTACTAAAATTCTACTAGATTAAGTAGACGAAGAGATACGAGTAATTATATCATAATAAATGTGATATTACTAATTTTTGTTCATCCCAAAAAGCCTATTAAAAAGTTTATCGTTATATTGTTTTTACACTAATCATTTTTTTTTTTTTTAATCGCCGTCATCTATTTTGCTGTTCTATGTGATTTATAATTTTTAATAATATGTATGTGCAAGCATGTTGTGGCTTTATCGTGTTTAAGATTTTATCGCTTCGCAGAATTTTCTTGCTATCAAAAATGCTCTGTAACTTTAAAATAATTAGGAATCATTGATTTTGTAAATATAACATTTTTTATTTACATTTTTTTATTCATAGTTTATTAGTGTCTCTGACTTTCTTTCAAGCGTGTTTGCTTACTATAATTTAAAAACTAAGAAGTAATATGCACGTTCGCGTAAATTTTTCGCCTTATATATTGTGGGCCAAATGTGAATTTTGTATTTTATATATTTAAGTGATAAATAATTGAGGAACAGGGAACATCACCTGTTCATTTCAAAGTACACTGGACTCTCATTTTAAACGGTTTTAAAATAACACAGTACTACATTCCTCATTTTTAATCCATTACTGGATTATGGGATTACGGGACATTACTAAATTACTGGACGGATTTACACCAGAAAATTTGAAAAGAAATATTACACAGGTTCTGGATATTTCAAGAGATGAAAGCAATGTCGCACCAAATTTTCGTAAACGGGTTGGTCTATTGTCTGATAGTGAATCCTCTTTGTTACGATTTTTAAAGTATTTTTTTCAACAAAATTTAAATACAGGAAACAATAATGAATCACTTTTATATTGGTATGCTATTTCACATGTTTTATTTTAGACGATATTGCGTGGAACATATCCACCATGTAAAAAGAGAGGCTGGTAGACAAAACTAACCTACCAGCAGTGATAAAAATACAAAAAGCAATAACTCTGCCTTCCAGAATTAAGTCACCTCTCAAATTCTACCACTTAATTGAGAGCAAGTTTAGATGGACATTATTTTATTTATTTTTGGAATAGAATCTATTTAATTTACTCAATAAATCTTTTTAAAATACTGTCTATTATTTTCCCGCCTTTCTCAGTTGTCAAATAATCTTAAAACTATTTTTTACAATTATGCTTATTCTTTTTTTAAATTTCTATATTGTGTTTTGAGTATTTTCAACATTCAATTTATAGTGTTGTCAGCGTGATAAATTTAATTGTGTCGTATAAATTTATTAAGTGCACCGATGGGTTATATTGATTATATAAGTATTTTAAAGGAAGAATGAGAAAAATATGAGGCCTTAAAAAGCCTTCGGTATTTGTTTTTGTTATATTCATGAAGGACGCGACCTTCATGAGACTTTCTCGTAATATTATCGCAAGTAAGTATACAAGTATACTTGTAAGGCTTTAATTGACATGTCAGATAGCACAGAAGTTGGCAACAAGCCAGCAATTTTTGGCAACACTTTTCTCGAATGGAAAATGATTTGTAGACCATCTGCAAAAACAAACATGTAATATTTTTTCATCTTTTAGTTAACCCACATTTGAAAACCTCCAAAGAAATATGTAATTGACAACGCATTTTTTTCGACTTATACGTGGCTTAATGGACAACCCATTACTTTGGCTAATATTAGTCTAATAACTAACCACCTGAAAAGTCGGGTATATCACCAGTTTTGTTTTTAAGTGCAGAACTGACATGTCACGACTCCTGCCCAAATGGGAAGCGCGATGCTGATGCTTAGCAAGATTGTCTCGGTTATTGACATCTTCCACTTGAGTGCGATCGAGCTTAGATAGATACTGCCGTATACAATTTTAAAATAGGATCCGTCTTACTTTCTTTGTGGACTCTCTTTCTTTTCTTTGTTATTTTTCAAATTCTCTCTTTATTTTAGCATTTATTCGCCGTTACTTTTATAATATTTACTTCGTTTTAAGTATTTTAAATGTGTTTTTAATAACTCTTATTATTACTATCGTGCTCTAAATGCTTCAAATCAACTATAATTTGTAATATCGATTGCGTAATTCCCAAACCAGCCAACACCATTTATGTCAAATGTCCAGGAGCCACAAAAAACTTTGATGGATGTGTATGTTACTGCATGTAATGAACTGGTGTGTGTGCGCGATTTTACTTATTTCATTTTGTTGGAAAAATTTGTGCGTTTTGTGTGCGATAGAAAAATTAAAGCTGATTACAATTGCATTATAATCAGTTTTCCGATCATGGAGGAATAAGCTGGCTTGCAAATTAGGCCATCGATATTTTCAACACGTAGTTAAAATAAAAAAACTACGGCCATGAGAAACTCTTACTGATCAACGCATACAACGCGTGGAAGAAGAAGAAACTCTTCATAGTCATTACTTAATAGATGTTTATTAACACACTTGATAAAACAATTAATCTCAGGACTATTGGTTCACAGTGTTACGAGGAAAGGACATTTTTCTTTACAAAATTACATAACACGGTATCCCAATATAATATATTAACAATCTACAGAAATTGTATTTGGTTACTGACTTAATCTGCAAGTTTTATTTTTTTCTTAATTTAACAAAAGGTTCGCTGGACCAAGTCTAATTTAACAAGAGGCTCATGCAGACCTCTCCGAACCCCTTGCAGCAGCCCCTGCTCCAAATATATAAATAATCATTATCTGTATAGGAATGAATCACGATGACAAAGCATTTTAATTATAAACAGGCATTATTTGGTTATATAAAATCGTATTTATTTTGAATTAAGAACTGACCCGATTTAATTAAACCAAGAATAATTATAACCAATAACCAAAAGGATTTCCCTCTAGAACTTTGAAAAACAACATAGCAGCGTGATTAATTTAATATTCAACCGAGTGAAAAACGTACTAATATATTAATTACTATTGGTTTACACAGTCGTTTTATATTTCGATATACAATTCAATTTTAGGTTTGATTACTCTTTTCAAATATAAAATCCAGGGCCGCTATCATGGTTGCTAGTACACTGGGTAATTTCGCCGCCTTCTTTATATATACTTATTTTTAAAAATCATAAAGAAAAATCCTAAAATTATAGAAATGAGTTTACTATCTAAAAACGTTTTCTACGGTAATACCAATTACAATAATAAACTCTACGTGAATTTGCACTTCAAATTTGGCAATCAAGCATTTTGTGTATCATTAAAAATTACTGTTTTATACATACATCAACCTGCCTTTTTGTATTTTAAAAACGTCGAATTTCATTTTTTATTTTCTTCCTTTTGGAAGATTTTTGATAGCGGCCTTAAGCATATGGCGTCCCTGGCAATTGCCCGCGTTTTGCTTCTATTCTTCATGTCTGTGTTGTTTTCTTAAATACAATGATAATGATAATGGGCACTCACTGCGGTGATACAATCTTTGTAGGGCTGCTCGTTGGCTGGTACGCTGGAGATAAGGAAGAGGACAGGAGAGGCCACCAGAAGAGACGTTACGAGCAGAGTGACCACGGTCAGCGACGCCTTGTGAAGGCTGTTATTAGTCCGTAGCCAATAACATGGCATGCAGCACACCCAGCTGCCTGCAGATATCTGCTTCATCAAAAAAAATCAGAATTATTAGATTTTCCTAATGATACAAATCTCTAGAAATTCATTTGTTGCTTTTTTTAAAATCTCAATTTTATATAGAATTAATTTCATCATCACTCTTAAAATTAACGACCATTTAACACCATATTTTTCAACACCGTTCCATGATTTTCCGCAAAAAAAGGATTTTATTTTATATTTTAACTTTTAATACTAAATCCGTTTTCAATTCTAATTTGCTTCATTTAAAAAGTATTTTTAATATTCTGTCGTTATTTTCCTACAATGTGTCGCAAGTTCTGGTACAAAGTAAAAATCTTAAGGTACCGCGAAAAATAAAGAAAAAACACGAGAAATCATAATTTATCGAAGGAAGTATAAAGTTTTAGTAAAGCGAGAAACAATAGGGGGCGCAACAATTTTACTTGCTCCAGGGCGCTGAATATGTAGCGACGCAACTGTGTAGCGAAACTATTTAAAACGCATATGCTTTTTTAGTAATCGCTTGATACTGCTATGTATTGTATGATATTTGTACACGAATGATGTATGTCTAAGTTTATACATTATTATACACGATGTGCTTATACATTAAACATGACAAATGATGAAACCCAAAAGTCGCAAATACCAAATTTCGTATATTTTTTTAATTGAAGACTAATGTATTCTTTGCGTTTTATACATAAATTTTATAGTATTAACTTTGAACTTTTAATGAAGTTATATAGGTATTGATACATTTTATTTTTAAAATGAGAAGATTTGTGTACTTTTCTGCAAGGATTAAGAAATATACAAATCTTGACAGTGTAACGAATAGCCTTCGCGATGACTGGCTGTCAACCAATCGTCCAAATATTTGAGCATTTAAATATTCTTATTATTACGCATCATCATAATCACTCCACATCCTTTGCTTACAAGCGAGTGACAAACGCACACACTTATTCACTCAGACATACCATATGACAATATAACATATAAGGTATATAAGCAATATACATATATATAATATGTTTTTTTACCATAACACTATTTCATTTTATTGTCAAATAATAAAACGATTTTGAATAAAAACTTATAATAAAACATCTCATTCCCGGTCATGAAGCCGGTTTTGTTTAATAATAAAGTGGAACAGCATTATTATTATATTTGATAAATAGTTTCATTTCTAAAAAAAAACTTCTCAGCTAAAGATATTGTGTGCCCACACATTTTGAAACGAAATTATCAAGTGAG